>JAKWJD010001014.1:0-39018 GCA_027705065.1 Solanum peruvianum | reverse complement strand
CGTCCCAGAACTCCCTACGAAGGGTTCTGTAAAGGTTTCACAAAAAAATCATTCGGAAGGTCATATTACCCAAATATTCCTGGCCTAAAACATACAAAAAATTAAAAACAAAATCACTTAATCCCTGTAAATTGGCCCTTGAATGCCCAAAATGGACTCTAAAAATTGTGAGAATGCATGTATTGCTCCTCAACTCCCTACATAGGGTTTCATAATGCTTTCCAAAGAAATCGCCCGGAAGCTAAATCACTAAAATATTCATGGGTTTATAAAAACTAAAAACTGAGAAAATTGACTAAATCCTATCAATTGGCCCCTAAATGTCTAAAATGGATTCTAATAATTGTGAGACTATACAGATTGCTCCTCCAATTCCCTACAGATGGTACATTACAGGTTTTCATATATGCATTATATGTAGTATATTTATTGATAAATTAAACTTCAAATGTGAATCGAACCGGCCGATACAAAACCTTAGGCGAATCTAGCATATAGCTTAGATAAAAATGCATCGGCACTTGATGTTTTCATTGATAGGTTTTAATGAGTTCTATCTTGGATCAAAGGAAAGAACAATCACAATCAGACTCTCCCAAAGAATATGAATAAATGAATTTAACAATTCAAGTCTTGCCAACATAATTTTTATTTAAATCAGGGTGTTATTGTTTTAAAAAGGAAATCTATTTATTGGAGCCTGAAGGGTAGTTTAGTCATTCAATAATTCATTAAAAATTCCTTTTTTGGAACCAACATAACGTTTTCATACATCCCAAAAAATTCACTTACCCTAATTTTTTCCTCTATATATATGAGAGGATGGTCACTTTCATTATGAGCCGCCAACAATTCACAACAATGGCCTCTTTAACCTCTGAGTTCCTCAATTTCATTGTTTTCCGCTATCTCTTTGAATCAGGTAATTTAATTCTCATCTTCAGATCTTGTTATATCTATCCAATTTTAATTGATGTTGTGTTTCTATTCTGGAATTCCCATGAATCCGAGTTTGAAAACTGGATCCTCTATCTGCACAAGGTAGGGATTTAGGTTTGCGTACACACCAACCCCTGGATATGTTGTTGTTGTCAGATGATGTTAAATTCTGCAAAGTAAACATTTTTTTTGTACGAAAACATGTTGTTGTTAGATGATGGTTAAATTCTGCAAAGTAGACATTTTTTTATGTATCGAAAACCTGTTGTTGTTGTTAGAAATGTTAAAATTCTGCAAAGTAAATATTTTTTCTGTATCGAAAATATGTTGTTGTGGTTGTCTAGGTTTTATCCACTAGAATAATAAATTTTTGTCAGTAAATTGAATGTGTTGTTATTACCAAATTTAAACATCTCATTTAAATTTTATATATGTATCTCCATTTTTAGATAGGATTAAATAAATTTAACTTTCAACTCTTGCCCATGAGGAAGTAAATTTGATCGCGATGGACTAGTACGGAATCAGGATTCACACATTCAGCATTTGCTTTTGGATAGTATATATCTAATCAGTATACTGGTTTTGGTGATATATTTTTTCAGGATTCAAACATCCAACATTTACTTTTGGATACGAGGCTAGGATCAATAGGAGCACTACGGATGGACATCTAGTTCCTATTAATGCGCTTATTAACCTTGTGCAAAAGGTTATTCAGTACCTTGAGCTGGAAACTAATTTGACCAATGTAAGGCATACATTGCTCAAGTTGGTTTCCAACTCAAGATATTGAAGACCCTTTTGCACAATTTTAATCAGCGCATTGATGGGAACCAGATGACCATCTATTGTGCTCCTATTGAGCCATGCCTCGTATCCAAAATAAATGTTGAATGAGTGAATCCTGAAAAAATATATCAACAAACCAGTAGACTGATTAGAGGCCAAGATTGTAAAAACTTATAACGGCGATGGAGGCATTTTTGAAGTGTGTTGGAACAAAGAAGGCTGCAAGGTTAAAGCTTGTTTCCCAAACAAGGTCTGTGTGTTTGATATGCGATTGTAGACGTTGAGGAGTACTTCAAAAGAACTTGGGAACTGAAATTTTTTCATTTTAGTTAATTTATGCGCTTATTTGGACATATGGTTGGTATCATACTTTCTTTCATTGCTTTATCAATCCTATAGAGGTTTTTTCGGCTTAATACATAATTAACTTGTCAAAATATTCCATTTAGACCTTCGATCTACATCATGCTTCAATGGAACATGCTAATTTAAATATCTAAATAGAATAATCTGACTTGGTTATAAAGTTGGTATTAAGCCTGTTTTTTTATGACAGAATATTTATGGGCTAGCAACTAAGAAAAACTAAAAAAAATTGTCTAACTTCTGTAAATTTGCCACAAAATGGACTCTAAAAATTGCGACACTATGTGTATTGCTCCCACAACTTCCTACGGAGGATTTCGTAAAGGTTTCACAAAGAAATAGTTTGACAATCATATCACTAAAATATTCATGGATGTTACACACGAAAAACTGAAAAATCACCTAATTTCTATAAATTGACCCCTAATTTTTAAAAATGGATTCTAAGAAAACTGTGAGATTTTACCTATTATTCCCCAACTCCTTGCGGAGTGTACAGTAAAGATTCCACAGAGAAATTTAGTGGAAGACATATCTCCAAAAAATTCTTTGGCATACACAAGAAATTAAGAAAATCGCTTAATTCTTGTAAATTGGTCCCTATATGAGTAAAATAGACTCTAAAAATTGTGCGTACTGATCCCCCAACTCCGTATGAAGGGTTCCATAAGGATTTCGCAAAGAAATCGTCTGTAAGTCATATCGCAAAAATATTTATGGACTAATTGAGAGAATCGCCTAATTCTTGTAAATTTGCCCCTTAATGTCCATAATGGACTCTAATAATTGTAATATTGTGCATATTGTTCCCTTCACTCCCAATGAAGGGTTCTGTAAATATTTCGTAAAGAAATCATCCGGAAGACATATCACCAAATATTCATGAGCTAATACACAAACTATGGAAATCGCTTAATTCCTGCAAATTACCCCTCTAAATGCACAAAATGGACTCTAAAAATTATGAGATTGTACGTACTTCTCCCTAAATCTCTACTGAGGGTTCTATAAATATTTCACAAAGAAGTCATCTGGAAGACATATCACCAAAATATTTATGGGCTAATACACATGAAAAATTGAGATAATCACCCAATTCTTGTAAATTGACCCCCGAAAAGCCCAAAATACACTCTAAAAATTGTGAGATTGTATGTTGTCCTCCCCGAACTTCCTACGAAGGATTCTATAAAGGTTTCACCAAAAAATCATTTGAAAGTCATATCACCCAAATATTCTTGGCCTAACACACAAGAAAAACTAAAAAAAATCTCTGAATTCCTACAAATTAGCGTCTGGATGCCCAAAATAGACTCTATAAATTGTGAGAATGTAGGTATTTCTCCCCAACTCCATACGGAGGGTTTCGTAATTCTTTTCAAAGAAATCGCCCAGAAGTTATATCACTAAAATATTCATGGGCTTATACACACTAAAAATTGAGAAAATCGCCTAAATCCTATTAATTGGTCCCTAAGAGTCTAAAATGGATTCTAATAATTGTGAGACTGTATATATTGCTCCTCCAACTCCCTACAGATGGTTCATTAAAGGTTTTCACATATGTATTATATGTGGTATATTTGTTGATAAATATTAAATGTGATTCGAACCGACCGATACAAAACTCTAGGCGAATCTAGCATATAGCTTAGGTAAAAATGCATCCGCACTTGATTTATACATTGATAGGTTTTAATAAGTTCCTTCTTAGCTCGAAGGAAAGAACAATTGAAATCAGACTCTCCCAAAGAATATGAATAAATAAATTTAACAATTCAAGTCTTGGCAACATAATTTTTATTTAAACCAGGGTGTTATTGTTTTTAAAAAGGAAATATATTTATTGGAGCCTAAAGGTAGCTTAGTCATTCAACAATTCATTCAAAATGCCTTTTTTGGAACCTACATAACCTTTCATACATCCCAAAAGATTCACACTTAACAATATTTTTTTGCCTCTATATATATGAGAGGATGGCTTATTTTAGTATATGCCGTCAACAATTCACAACAATGGCCTCTATTACCTCTGAGTTCCTCATTTTCATTGTTTTACGCTACCTCAGTGAATCAGGTAATTTATATCTATCCAATTTTAATTGATGTTGTGTTTGTATTCTGAAATCCCTATGAATCCGAGTTTGATGACTAAATCCTCTATCTGCACAAAGTAGGGATAAGGTTTGCATACACACCAACCTCCCCACAAACCCTTGGATATATTGTTGTTGTTACATGGTGTTAAATTCTGCAAAGTACACATTTTTTCTCTATCGAAAACATGTTGTTATTTACTAGGTTTGATTCATTCATCCACTAGAATAATAAATTTTGAATTCAGTAAATTGAATGTGTTCTTATTACTAAATTTAAACATCTCATTTAGATTTCGTATTTGTATCTCCATTTGTAGATAGGATTAGTTATATTTTAAATTTCAACTCTTGCTTTTGAGAAAGTAAATTTGATCATGATGGACTAGTACCAATGCAGGATTCACACATTCAGCATTTGCTTTTGGGTAGTATATATATCAAATCGGTCTACTGGTTTTGCTGATATATTTTTTCAGGATTCACATATTCAACATTTTTTGGATACGAGGCTAGGATCAAAAGGAGCATTATGGATGGAAATCTAGTTCCTTTTGATGCTCTTATTCAATTTGTGCGGAAGTTTAACAAGAGCATCCGAAGGTACTAGATTTCCATCCACTATACTCTTATTGATCCTAGCCTCGTGTCCAAACGTAAATGCTGAATGTGTGAATCCTGAAAAAATATATCAGCAAACCAATAGACTGATTAAAGGCCAAGATTGTAAAAACTTATAACGGCGATTTGGAACAAGGAGGGCTGGAAGGTCAAAGCTTGTTTCGCAAACAAGAACGTTTGTGTGTTTGATATGTGATTGTAGACGTTGAGGAGTACTTCAAAAGAACTTGGGAACTGAAAATTTTTCATTTTAGTTTAAATTAAGCGCTTATTTGGACATAAGGTGCAAGACTTTGTATGGGATCTTGCTTTCTTTGATTGTTTTATCAATCATATAGAGGTACTTTTTGGCTTAATACATAATTATCTTGTCAAAATATTCCATTTAGACCTTCGATCTAAGTCATGTTTCAATTGAACATGCCTAATTTAAATATCTAAATAGAATATTCTGAATTGTTTAAAAAGTTGGTATCAAGCCTTTTTTTTTTATGACAGAATATTTATGGGCTAGCAAGTAAGAAAAACTTAAAAAATTGTCTAATTTCTATAAATTTGCCACAAAATGGACTCTAAAAATTGTGACAGTATATGTATTGCTCCGACAACTTCCTACAGAGGATTTCTTAAAGGTTTCACAAAGAAATAGTTCAAAAGTCATATCACTAAAATATTCATTGGGTTAACACACACTAAAAGTTGAAAAAATCACCTAATTTATATAAATTGACCCCTAAATTTCAAAAATGGATTATAAGAAAATTGTGAGATTGTACCTATTATTCCCCCAACTCCTTGCGGAGAGTACTGCAAAGATTCGACAAACAAATTTTATGGAAGACATATCACCAAAAAATTCTTGGGCATACACGAAAAATTAAGAAATCCCTTAATTCTTGAAAATTGGCCCCTATATGAGTAAAATATACTCTAAAAATTGTGAGATAGTACGTACTGATCACCCTATTCCCTATGAAGTGTTCCATAAGGATTTCGCAAAGAAATCGTCTCTAAGCCATATCACCAAAATATTTATGGATTAACGCATACAAAAAATTGAGAGAATCACCTAATTCCTATAAATTTGCCCCTTAATGTCCAAAATGGGCTCTAATAATTGTGATATTGTACATATTATTCCCTTAACTCCCTATGAAGGGTTCTGTAAATATTTCGTAAAGTAATCATCCGGAAGACAAATCACAAAATATGCATGAGCTAATACACACACAAAAAACTATGGAAACTGCTTATTTCCTGTAAATTGCCCCTCTAAATGCGCAAAATGGACTCTAAAAATTATGAGATTGTATGTGATGCTCCCTAAATCTCTACGGGGGGTTCTACAAAAATTTCACAAAGAAGTCATCCGGAAGCCATATCACCAAAATATTTTTGGGCTAATACACATGAAAAATTGATATAATTGTCAAATTCTTGTAAATTGCCCCCCTAAATGCCCAAAATAAACTCCAATATTGTGAGACTGTATGTTGTCCTCCCTGAACTCCCTATGACGGGTTCAGTAAAGGTTTCACAAAAAAATCATTTGGAAGTCATATCCCCCAAATATTCTTGGCCTAACACATACAAAAAAAATTAAAAAAATCACTTAGTCCCTAAAATGGACACTAAAAATTGTGAGAATGAAGGTATTGATCCCCAACTCCCTGTGGAGGGTTTCATAATGCTTTCCAAAGAAATCGCCCAGAAGCTACATCATTAAAATATTTATGGGTTTATACACACTAAAAACTGAGAAAATTGCCTAAATCCTATTAATTGGCCCCTAAATGTCTAAAATAGATTCTAATAATTGTGAGACTATACAGACTACTCCTCCAACTCCCTATTGATGGCTCATTAAAGGTTTTCATATATGTATCATATTTTTTGATAAACTTTAAATGTGAATAGAACCGACCGATACAAAACCCTAGGCGAATCTAGAATATAGTTTAGGTAAAAATGCATCGCATTTGATTTTTACATTGATAGGTTTTAATAAGTTCCATCTTAGCTCGAAGGAAAAAACAATCCAAATCAAACTCTCCCAAAGAATATGATCAAATAAATATAACAATTCAAGTCTTGGCAACATAATTTTTATTTAAACCAGGGTCTTATTGTTTAAAAAAGAAATCTATTTATTGGAGCCTGAAGGGTAGCTTAGTCATTCAACAATTCATTCAAAATGCCTTGTTTTGGAACCAACGTAACTTTCATACATCCCAAAATTAACACTCACCATATTTTTTGCCTCTATATATAAGAGAGGATGTGATAGTAATTCATTTGTCTGTTTAAGTTTAAGCCGCCAACAATTCACAACAATGGCCTCTTTAACCTCTGAGTTCCTCAATTTCATTGTTTTCCGCTAACTCTTTGAATCAGGCAATTTAATTCTCATCTTCAGAATCTGTTATATCTATCCAATTTTAATTGATGTTGTGTTTCTATTCTGGAATTCCCATGAATCCGAGTTTGAAAACTGGATCCTCTATCTGCACAAGGTAGGGATTTAGGTTTGCGTACACACCAACCCCTGGATATGTTGTTGTTGTTAGATGATGTTAAATTCTGCAAAGTAAACATTTTTTCTCTATCTAAACATGTTGTTGTTGTTAGATGATGTTAAATTCTGCAAAGTAAACATTTTTTCTGTATCGAAAACATGTCCTTGTTAGATGATGTTAAATTTTGCAAAGTAGACATATTTTTAGTATTGAAAACATGTTGTTGTTGTTAGACATGTTAAAATTCTGCAAAATAAACATTTTTTCTGTATCGAAAACATGTTGTTGTTGTTAGAAATGTTAAAATTCTGCAAAGTAAAACATTTTTTCTGCATCGAAAACATGTTGTTGTTGTTTGCTAGGTTTGATCCACTAGAATAATAAATTTTGAATTCAGTAAATCGAATGTTGTTGTTATTACCAAATTTAAAATCTCAATTAAATTTCGTATCTGTCTCTCCATTTTTAGATAGGAGTAAATAAACTTAACAACTCTTGCCCATGAGGAAGTAAATTTTGATCGTGATGGACTATACCGATTCAGCATTTGCTTTAGGGTAGTATATATCTAATCCTTCTACTGATTTTGCCGATATATTTTTTCAGGATTCACACATGCAGCATTTACTTTTGGATACGAGGCAGGGCTCAATACGAGAACGATCGATGGACATCTAGTTCCTCCTGGTGGTCTTGTTCAATAAGTACAAAAGGGGATTCAGTATCTTGAACTGGAAACCAATTTCAGCAATGTAAGGCAAATATTTAATGAAGTTTAGTTCTTTTTACTACGTTGTACTAACCAATATAACTACCGAATGCAGGATAATACCGATATGAATGAAGACTTCAAGCTTCTAGAGCCTATGGATCTCACTACAAAGAGTGTAGATGAGCTGCGGAAAATAATAAAAGAGAAAAACGAGAAGGCTCAGAAAAGAAACTTAGGGGGAAAGGTAAGGCGAATGCTGACCACAAACGAGAACCCACAAGAAGAACGGAGATGGAGAAACAGCACAAGAAAAAAGAGTGTGAACATGACAGCGAAAGGAGCAATGTAATGGTCTTGGAAGGACACACATCTGAGGTTCGCTATGATTTCTCAATAGGTGTGATCTTCTGTTATCTGTCTGATATATTAACGTTACAATTCTCTTTTGTTTCAATACTCTTACTAAGTTTTTGCATGTGCTTGGAGTCCAGAAGGGTCACTACTTGCATCTGGGTAAGCATTAGTAGCATTTCTTTCTTTTTTGCTCTCGTATATGGATCAACTAATGTTCATATTCATGTCGATTATAGCTAACCATGTGTAATAACATGTTAGGTCTGGATACGCGACTGCTAGAATATGGACTATTGGAGATGGTCCATTTAATTCTACTATCCCAAATGTTTTGGTTTTGAACCATTTGGACAGTCAAGCAACTGAGGAAAACAAGGATGTTACATCACTTGACTGGAATGTGAGTTTTTTATACTGCTTGTTTTGGGGTGACTTTCGTTGATCTATACTTTTCTGGTGGACTTTCTAAAATTAGACTGCATTGCTTGTAGTTACATCTTTAATTTTCTTGTTATTATTTGATCTTGTGTTTATGACTTTTTCTTGTACAGAGAGAGGGTACTCTGCTTGCGACAGGTTCTTACGATGGCCAAGCAAGAATCTGGAAACGATCTGGTAAGGGGCATGGAGGAAAAACTTGTTTTGAAGATTGAATGTATAAATTATCAGTGTTTTTCGTGTCTTGTTTTCTCTTACTGACTTTTCATACAGGGGAATTGGTTAGTACTCTTAAAAACATAAAGGGTCAATCAAGTCTTTGAAGTGGAACGAGAAAGGTAATTATCTCCTTAGCGGTAGTATTGATACAACTGCCGTTATTTGGAATGTGAAGTCTGGAGAATCAAAGCAGCAATTTGGATTTCATTCAGGTGTTATGTTGCCTCAATGATTCTTTATAATTTACCTCATATCTAAGCAAGGATAGATTTTTTTTTTTTGTTTTGCTTATGTTTATACGACCCCATGTGGTCAATTGCTTGATGTTGCTTGGCGAAACAATGATTCTTTCGCGACCAGCTCTGCTGACAGCATGATATATGTTTGTAAAGTTGGAGACAACAAACCAGTCAAAAAGTTCTCAGGACATCAGGTGACGACTGAAGCTTAGCACGTTATGCTTGATTTGAACATTGATGTATCAATTGGGAATAGTCTTAAAGGGTTGTTTACTTTGCCATTGAAGAATGAAATCAATGCTATCGATTGGGATCCCTCAGGTTCTTTGATGGCATCTTGCTCTGATGATACCACAGTTAAGGTATTTCCTATCTTGTCCTTCTAAAGGTTAGGCGCATGTCACATTTCGAACCGTGCAGCAAACATAAGCTTAGTATTTTTAAATGGGATAAGGTAGAGAGGCGGTGCGGGGTGCCACTGGCCCTCGAGGATTTTGTCAATAATTTATTGTTTTTGTGCAGATATGGAGCATGAAACAGGATGTCTGCTTGCATGATTTCCGAGAACATAGCAAAGTATCTATTTTTTGTTCTTTATTTTTCTTTGTTGATTCATTTAATCAAATCAGACATTAACTCCTGACTGTTATGTTTTTTGTTATGAGATATATACCATCAAATGGAGTCCAACTGGCGCTGGTACAAGCAATCCGAATCAACAGTTGTTGCTGGCAAGGTATGCTATCTATTGCTACGGTCATATTTACAGTATATTTCACATGTGGTGTAGCACAAGGTTCTTGATTGAGATTATTGGTTTTGTTTTATGTGTGTCTGTGTAGTGCTTCATTTGACACTACCGTGAAGCTATGGGATGTTCACCAAGGGCGTCTTCTTCACAGCTTCAACAGTCACAGGTAACGGATGTTAACTAATTATGTCTACTTGGAACGGACACAGGAGATAGTGAGGCACTCTTAACAAATTTACACTTATTTAACTGTCAAATGTTAGGCTCAAGTATTATGGGGTTTGTTTACTAGTACTCAGTTGAACTATCAATACGTGTGTATCTTTCTTTTAGTTCATCAAATCTTTGTATCTTTCTTGTTTAATGTTTTTGGTTTTTACTAAGTAGGTTTTGTTCCATTTTGAATCCAGGGAACCTGTTTACTCTATTGCATTTAGTCCAAACGGTGAGTACTTGGCAAGTGGATCAGTGGACAAATGCATGAATATATGGTCGGTAAAGGAGGCCAAGCTTGTAAGAACTTGCAATGGCGATGGCGGCATTTTTGAAGTGTGTTGGAACAAGAAAGGCAACAAGGTTGCAGCTTGTTTCGCAAACAAGAAGGTATGTGTCTTTGATCTGCGCTTGTAGATCATGTTGAGGAAGCGATGTGAAACTCTGCCTTTTAGATAACCTTTTTGTTGGTTTCACAAAAAAAATTATTATGATTTCATGATTAGAAGTGAGATAAACAAATAGACAAAAAATATAGAGAGATTTTTTTATAAATGTTCCTACATTGATAAAATATTTATTGTATAAATAAAGCAATATATTTTTACAATACAATAATTAATTTAAATTAAAAAAAGTCAAAAATAAATAAATTATGTTTCTCCTTTTATTATAAGTGAGAAAAAAAATATGAAGAGTTTTTGCTATAAATGATCCTCCATTAATAAAAGGGATAATGCCCATTCCCCCCTCAACCTATGCCGAAATCTCAGATACACACTTATACTATACTAAGGTCCTATTACCCCCCCTGAACTTATTTTATTATAACTTTTTTACCCCCTTTTTAGCCTAACGTGGCACTATCTTGTGGGCCCAACGATGGTTGACTTTTTTTTCAAACTAGTGCAACGTAAGCTAAAAGGGGTATAAATTACTTATAAAATAAGTTCAGAGGGTAATAGGACCTTAGTATAGTATAAGTGTGTCTCTGGGATTTCGGGCATAGGTTGAGGGGGTACATGTGCATTTTCCCTTAATAAAATATTTATTTGTAATAATTTAAGTAATTTTTTAATGATATAATATTTAATTTATATATTAAAAAAAGCAAAAAAAAAAAAAAACGAAAAAGCTAAATGCAAATGAAGCCATAGAGAGGTGCCACATCACCTCCTCTATGATCCTCATTTATATGTTGAAGGGGATCCGGCTCCTCTCCATTTCTCTTCTCTCCATTTTTCCCAAGTTTTTATTTGGATTAATGACACATGTCATAGGTTAAGATAAATGGTTAAAAAAATTTCAAAGTAAACCTCTAACCATGATTTAGTTAATAAATATATTATATATCAAGTATCAAAATTATTATCATCTCACAATCTAAGCAACATATTATTTTGTCCATATTATTTATGTAAAAAAGTTTTCTTCCTATAATTTTTTTTACGTAGGATCTTTCTTTTATTTTTCTTTTATATAATATTTTTATTGCAATCTTTTGTTAAAGGTATATTGGTTCGTGATTAATAAATTACCTAGAGATAATCAAACCATTTTGACAAACTAATTTTAATTTCATAATAAAATTAAGAATACAGTAATACCAGTACATACGGTATGTAAATTATAGTTTCCATACTTCTATTCAGTTAATTATTCATCTAATTAGATAAAAAAATATTATATAAAAGAAAAAAAATCCTACGTAAAAAGAAATAATAGGAAGAGAACTTCTTTTTCCTATATTTATGGACAAAATAATATGTTGCTAAGATTGTGATATGATAATAATTTTGATACTTGATATATAATATATTTATTAATTAAATCATGGTCAGAGGTTTACTTTGAAAAATTAAATCTTAACCATTTATTTTAACCTATGACATGTGTCATTAATCCAAATAGGAACTTGGGGAAAATGGAGAGAAGAGAAATGGAGAGGAGACGGATCCATGTTGAAGGAAGGTGTTCCTTTTGTGGAGTTTTGGACTCTTCAACTAATTCGGAGTTATTTGAGTTGTACATGTTGTTAGACTGTTGTATCCTGGAGGAGACAAGTCAAGAGTATTACTGCTGGATCGGTGTAGATTATGCCGCAGTTGACTTGAATCTTCTTAATTAAGAGCGAGATATTCGTGGCTTGACCTACATATTTGTTTATACATTTTTGTTCATTTTATTTCAACTGCAATTTATTGTACTTATGGTATATTACACCAACACTTGTAAACGACACAAAATTTCAATCACATATATATAATAATAATAATAATAATAATAATAATAATAATAATAATAATAATAAAGAATAATAAAATAAATAATAATAATATAATAATAATATAATAATAATAATAAGAATAAAATAAATAATAATAATAATAATAATAATATAAAAATAATAAAATATTAATAATAATAATAATAATAAAGAGTAATAACAATAAAATAATAAAATAATAATAGTAGTACTAATAATTATAATAATAATAATAACACAACAATAATAAAAATAAAAATAAAAATAAAAGAAATAAGGGCAAAAAGGTAAAATATTTGGTCAACTCAAAAGAGTTTTTAAGCTAAAAGATAAAAAAAATACTCATTTCCCATCTTTTAACTTTTGACTTAAAATAATTTTTTTTTAAACTTAAAATAAGTTTATTCTTTGAGAATTGTCAAACACTTAAATAAGTCAAAAAAACAACGTTTAAGTCAGTTTGACGAGCTTTTAAGCTAATCCAAACAAGCATTAAAATGTAGTGACGTATTTTATCTAATTCTCATCACAATTCAAACGCGACTCAAAACATGTGCGACAATGCGATGTCGTTTTGCTTCACGAATTTTATTTTTATTGGGTATTTTCATGTGCTATAAATATTCATTTTTAAATTTATTTTAGCAGTTTAGTTTTATTTGTTTTTTTGAATTTCTAAGCATACGTTAACAAATAAGAACAATTTTCTTGTGATCTAACTTGTGAATGATCTTGATTATTGATTACAATCTTTTCGTTCTTGAGTCTCATTACAAATCATTGTAAGCATGTTTTGTTACTTCATAATTATGGTTTTTGCATTCTCTATGGGTAACTAATTAACGCTATAGCTAGGATTGTGAAACCCTAAAAAAGGTGATAATAATTGATTTGTATTATTTAGACGGTATTTTTTGGTGTATGAATAATTATTTTATTCCGTATGGCTTAAATATCGGGCTATATTAAAACTCTCTTGTATTCTAAATTCATTTGAAAAAATAGATTAAAATTTTAAAAAGTAACTAAGCACAATAATTTAGAACGTGAGACTTGAGACCCAAAGAAGATAGTCTATGTTGCTATAAACTCTCCATCATTTATTAATAAACCCAACTTGATAAACTTGAGAAATACACCATGAAGGTATTCACTCAACTAATGTTTTGTATTTCTATTGCGTTTATTCGTTATTTGACTCTCAAATATATAACGATATAGTTTTATAAAACTTGTTAAGTGTTGTATATATTAAATTGAAAATTATTTATAAATAAGTTGGAGCTTATATTTTTTTTCTAAAATAATTCACGTAACATGTTTTTTATACTTATTAGCATTTTTCATTGTTTTAAATTTATAAATAAAAATTATGTTATTTTTAAAGAGTTAATATATTTCTCAAAAAACTATATCAGATATTTAATGTTAATAATTTCTATTGACTTTTACAACTCAACCCCCAACAAATGAAAAAGTATTCGAATATTATAGTTGAATTATTGCCAATATTAGTCAACGCAACAAGTAGCATACTCAATGACGTCTAAAGTCATGCCACAGACCATGAAAAGAAAAAAAAAATTAATGGTTCTCTTGATGTCATGTTAATATTTTACTGCTAAATAATAGCTTGATATAATTTTATTGGTATGTCTAGATTTTATTTCTTTTGAGAAATAAAAAGGTTTTTTTCTTAATTTTTATTCGATATTAAAATTTCAGTATGAAAGACAATTAGTTTGGATCTGTATCACGTAGATAGGGGAGAAGTTAGAGCTATCTTATGGTGTTCTACCTTTCGTCAAAAAATTATGTCGTATATATGGCAAATTTTATATTTACACGATATATATATTTTTAAAGTTGGACACCCTTTACAAGTTATACCTTTGGCGTAGTGATAATAGGTCTCTATTTTAGTGAAGGAATTTTGAGTTCTAACAGTAAATAGCACACTGTTAATTAAATGTAGGACATTATCCGAGTTAGTGGCCCCTATTAATATTTTTTTATATTTATAATTCGAATTCAAGAACTCTACTCTCCACAATATTTTGAAACTTTTTAATTATGAAGTTAATCTCTAATGTCATTTTTCGATTGGATCTGGATCAGATCTAATCTTATCTCATTTTTAGATCTAGTTTCACTTTTTATTCTTCTTTGTGAATACAGTTTCACTGAAAATTTTAAATTTTTAAACATGTTTTAAGTATGCAATATAGCAAACAATAGTTACAAAAAAAATAATTGTTTCTTCTAAGTTGTAATCTCAGATCATGTTGATTTTTATCAACCAAAATTGTCTCTTTTTTGTTGTGCTTTTCTCCAATCCCTACATTGGAGATAACCAAATATAAATTAGCTGTTTTTTCTTTTGTCAAATTTGATTTTTCTTATATAAAAAGAACAATGAATATTTCTAAGAGACATGAGTGCTTAGCATTGACAGATTAAAAAATAATTAATTAAAGATTCCTACCAACTAACTTTTTTTAAAAATGATTAAGCAATTCACTTTACAACAATATTTCATTAATTTAATTAGAAAGAGACTTCATTTCATTCAATGTATATAACTGAAAATGAGGCTATCTGAATATTTTGCAAAAATATCATTTTCCATTCTCTTGACTCTATTTTTTTTTTTAAAATGTAATTAGCTGTGATTATAATATTATGTATATAATAATAAGGTTGACTTAATGAAAATAAAGTGAAATAGTAATCCTTATACCAAATCTGCTTAGACTAGTTTCAAATATGTATTCAACTTAGATCACTTTTGATTATTTTTAAAATAAATTTTTATTTTTACTTCTTAATTTTGACATATCAAAAAAAAAAATTCATGTTTTTATTCTTAATATTAAATATTTGTTATATAAGACTTAATAAGTAGTAAACACCATTTAATAGAAATAATTTGGTAAAAATACATACCAACAATTATTTTTTAATAATTATTTAAGTTGAACCGTGACATCGTGACAAGGAAGAGCGAAAAGGGAGAGTTATATTTATTACTCCTACTTTTTCCTTGCCAATTCAAATTTCAAAGTAAAACTTACATTTATACAAATTCATAAGTAGCAGTTTTAGAATTAGATAATTTTTCTTGAATTGTATTCCCTTTTTTATATACATAGATTAATTAAATCAAAGTCGAAAACTAAATAATTTCCAAAGCCATATTTTTTTGGAGTTTTATATTTAGTGTTGAATATTTATGTTGTAGCTGGATTAAACTTGAATTCAAGCTAATTTTAATGATTTCTCTTGTATAAGAATAAGAGAGAGGTTGTAGCTGGATTAAACTTGAATTCAAGCTAATTTTAATGATTTCTCTTGTATAAGAATAAGAGAGAGGATGAGGCTGAAGCAGACATCGATATATCTACTTCAATAAAAGTATTTTTGGAGTTTTAAAAAGTGTTTATTATTATCTCCTTTTAATTTAAATAGTAGTGCATGATTTTTCACAAATTATGGAACCCACTTTAGTTTTAAACTTTTATCTTTTATTTTTTTATAAAAAAAAATTATTCGCATCGGATATTTACATCAAATTAATTAAATTTTCATTATTATGTGAATTGATGAAGTAAAACACATATTAATTAATTAAAGTTAAATAAAATAAATTATAAATTTTAACACATGAAATGCATATATTGAATTAGTGTAAACACCCTTTACGAGTAAGTTTTACTTATTTTTTAGCTTTGACTATTTTGAATACTTCGGATAAAAATCAACAATCAATGAAGAAAAGAACTTTAAATATGTACGATTCAACGGGCCTTTTCACATTAGATTTGCACGGCAAAAATCAGATAATTTACCATCATATGAATAATGTATTATCATTCATTTTAGAATAAAATTTAATATTATTTGATCAAATATAGCACTTATTATTTATCAATATTAATAATGTTTATCAGTTATTGATTTTATACTTAATCAAATAATTTACTGTCATTTATTGACACTATTCAAAAAATAAATTTTTGAATATATTTTGTAAACTAGTATGACGAGAAATAACACCAACTTTGAAATTAAAATGTACTTGAATTTTGAGATGTCTTTTAAGTGGAATTTCAAACTATTGAGAAGTCCATATCTAAAAGTCATCACCCTTAATTTTATAGAATATACCATAGAATATGCCACTACCAAATATAATCACGACAAAATTTATGTTTACTTTTTAGCCAACTACAATTAGATTAAACATCTACATCTTTTTAATTTTACACGAGTAATAATTATTATAACCAAACTTTCACGCAAGAAAATCTATCAAATTTGCCCTTAAATCTAATTACCTATTCAAGGAAATGGGATCATAATTCATAACAAATTTTGTCATTAGGTTAAATCTAATATTATAATATACTCAAAACTAATATTATAATCCAATAAAATCATTTTCTTGAATAATTGTTGTTTGAAACAAATTTTAAATATGTTATAAATAAAACGATCATAAATAAAATGTGAAAGAAACAATATGATAAAAATCTATTTGTTCATTCTATTAATTTTTTTTAAAAATACTTCTCCGTCATTTGAGGTTGTTAGTGGCATCTTTATATAAACACAAATCTAGGGTTCATGTAACCTCCAAAACTTCTAATTGAAATTGAATACGTCTTAAAATAGAGTGTCAACTAGAATTGAACGCGATATTTTATTCATAAATATTGCTAGTACAATTTTATTCGTCTCTTGATTTTTCTCTGCACGGCTTGAGAATGTTAAAGTTGTATTTCTCGAACATAGGAGGTCATATCTTGATCTCTTTATGAATATCTCATGAATTTGTGAAACTTTTAGGGATCTATCCTTTATAAATAAATGCATGAGTTAGAGATTAGGGTTAATTAATTTTCAAGAATCTCAAGTGAAAGGAACATATTTGTTGAAGCACATAAAATTTCAAATGTCTACAATTGTATATTTGTATTCAAGTTACATTTCATGTTTACATTTGTATTCCAAGTATTTACATATATTATCTTGTAGATATGTGTGTTAATATTTTTAAAATTACAATTCAGATTAAAGATTATTGAAGATATGTTCCTTTTTAAAAAGTTGACTGGTTTGTACTTAATAATAATGAAGATTTAAATCTAAATGGTTAAGATAGTTAGGTAATTAATTTTATTTTTAATAAAAATAATATCTTAATGAATTTGAAATATTTGTTTCGATTAAAAAATTTAAAGTCATATTTTCATTCATACTCTTTAAGAGTTGTGTATGTCTAAAATTTCAATCCTAAAATATAATAATCAAGAAGGATAAAACAAGCAAACAAAATATAGTGTAATAAAGCAGCATAAACGACAGTTACAATCTTTAAAAAAGAAAAATATAATTTTCTGATTTTTTTTTCACGAATATTCTTGGTTTGATGAAATATTTGTGGTTCAACACTTGGAGCGGCGATTTCTTTGTATGCAAAAGATTTGCACATCACCATAAAAGAACAACATTTTTCTATGTATCTTCGTGTGTTCTTTTCTTCCTTTTTTCATCTTATGAAGACTCTTTATATAATTGTAAGCTAGGATTTTGGGGGTATTTCAGTCTTCAAGTAATTTTAGAGAACCTCATACTTGAAGAATACGAGTTAGACTTGTTTAGCCAACTTAATTGACCGATCTAAATGTAATTTTGTTTTTATTTAAATTATATAATTTTGACTTAAATATTAATTTAACTTTATTAACGCTAATTTGACTTAATCAATATATCATGAATTTATGAATTAATTCAAATTTAATATGAATATATCAATAAAATTTCACAATTTACAAGAGTCTTATTTTTATTTGTTCTCTTTTTAAAATGCTTATTTATTTCCCATAGAGGTCAAACTCTGTCTGTATACATCTACTCTCCCTCTCCAAGTTCTCGTGTCGGTTGAATATTTTTTTTCCCTCTTGATTGCCGAATTATAATGTTATTTGAATTATACATCTATTACATTTATACAATAATAAATAATATCTATTCTGTTATTAAAAAATAAACAATCATAATCACTCAATATTCAAATTTAAATATAACATTTTAATCATTTAAACATATATTTAAAATCTAAAAAAATCGACACAATCTCCTTAACACGTATAAATACACTCACAAATCTAGGTTCTATACAAATGGTAATTTACATCTGTGGGATATAATTACCATGGGCTCGTAAGAAAAAAAAAAGATTACCATCTTGATTTTTGATTATTCCAAATCAACCGGCTCCGCCAGGTTTATTTCTACTCACTTTCTAGAAGTTTCCGACGGTTCAAACCATGCGTTGCTGACTCGGCATTTCATTTCTTTTTCACCAAGACAACCACTACTCACGTGACTTTCCCCTCACTAGTCACGTGACTCCTCCCTCCCCTAACACTCCTTTATATTCCGCACTACAGCCATACATTTCTTGCTACATTGACTGTTGTTTACACTATAACCTAATTTCTCTCTTTTACATCTTTTCTTAAGCCTTCATACTTTTTTTGTTCTTAGCAATGGCAAACGGCAAGATCAAAATCGGAATCAACGGTAACTCTTTTCTCATTTTTATGTTTAATTAGTCGGATCTGAGGATCTGCTTGTGTTTGGTAGTGTGTGATGTTGATTTTTAGTTTTTCAATATTATTGTTTGAAATAGGATTCGGTAGAATTGGTCGTTTGGTGGCCAGAGTTGCTCTACAGAGAGATGATGTTGAACTAGTTGCAGTGAATGATCCATTTATTTCCACTGATTACATGGTATTGTTTGTTGATGACCAGATCTTTTTACTCATTTATGTGCTTAGACTAGATCTGTAGAGGGGATTAACTTGGATCTGTGTGGTTGGTGTAGACATATATGTTTAAGTATGATTCAGTACATGGACAATGGAAGCATCATGAGCTTAAGGTTAAGGATGAGAAGACACTTCTCTTTGGTGAGAAGGCTGTTACAGTTTTTGGAATCAGGTATTTTTTTTGTTCCAGTGAATAAATCATTGTGTTTAGTTTAGTTTTAGTTTTGTGCTGAAGGAATTTCGGCTATTGTTAAGGAACCCTGAAGATATCCCATGGGGTGAAGCTGGTGCTGACTTCGTTGTTGAATCAACCGGTGTCTTCACTGACAAGGACAAGGCTGCTGCTCACTTGAAGGTATGTGTGATTGATTGATTTTTCTATCTGCATTTCTGTTGTTAGATTTGATCTATGATGCACGCGTATTTTTGAAACTTGTTGAATATAGTTATGAAACGTCTTAGATCTTGTTTGTTAGTCTTAGATCTACATTTGCGGAGAAAACAAAGCGAATTAATTTACTTGGATGTTTGTCTGTGCAGGGTGGTGCCAAGAAGGTTGTGATCTCTGCTCCTAGCAAAGATGCTCCCATGTTTGTTGTGGGTGTCAACGAGAATGAATACAAGCCAGAGCTAGACATTGTCTCCAATGCTAGTTGCACAACCAACTGCCTTGCACCTTTGGCTAAGGTTATCAATGATAGGTTTGGCATTGTTGAGGGTCTCATGACCACTGTCCACGCCATGACTGGTGAGTTTTTTCGCAGTCACTGTGAGATTTGGATGTGTTTGAATTTTATATCTAGTTATTAACCTGTTGTAATGATTTGTTACTCAGCCACCCAGAAAACTGTTGATGGTCCATCCATGAAGGACTGGAGAGGTGGAAGAGCTGCTTCATTCAACATCATCCCTAGCAGCACTGGTGCAGCCAAGGTAGTTATTGGATATATATACCAGTGTCATTACTTTGACTTGTTGTCTAATTTGCAAAATCATGTCTTCAGTAATGGCAGAGATAGACTTGGTAGTTTGTATTATCTTTGATTGAGTTGCATTCACTATAATGTAGGCTGTTGGAAAAGTGCTCCCACAACTTAACGGCAAATTGACTGGAATGGCCTTCAGAGTACCAACTGCTGATGTCTCCGTTGTCGATCTTACTGTAAGACTTGAGAAAGAAGCCTCATATGAAGACATTAAGGCTGCAATCAAGTAAGTTTCAGTTTGATCACTTTGTGTTGTTTTTGGTTGGTCCCTTGTGCAACAAAGACTAACCTAGTTGTGTGTTGTTGGTTCATAGAGAGGAATCAGAGGGTAAATTGAAGGGTATCTTGGGATACACTGAAGATGATGTGGTTTCCACTGACTTTGTTGGTGACAGCAGGTAATATACTTTGTTCAGTTCACTCATATAAGGGGTCGTCTTGAATTGTATTTAGTTTAGTTTAATGTGAAATAATGACATTTGGTGTAGGTCAAGCATTTTCGATGCCAAGGCTGGAATTGCTTTGAGCAAGAACTTTGTGAAAGTTGTGTCATGGTATGACAACGAATGGGGTTACAGGTAATGCTGTGTGCTTTTAGCTTTTTCTCTTTGACACATTGACACTAGTGAAGTTTTAACACCACCATATATGTATGTATTATGTTTTGCAGTTCCCGTGTGATTGATTTGATCTGCCATATGGCTAAGGCTTGATTGATGCTGCTGCTGGGGAGCAAAAGACAGCAATGTGTTTTAGTTTTTGCTTTGAAGTACTATTAGTTTGTGGGCCTGGAGTGGTCTTTCTTGTTTATGTGTAATGAATAACCAGAGAAGAACGGAACCCTGTTGTTATCTTTGAGGAAATCTTTTTTACTGTTTGACTTTGTCATGAAAGAAACAATCAAACTTCACTTTTCTCTTGCCTTTTGTTATCCTATGTGTTCTAACATCCCTCCTATTTTCATTGAAATATCTTTTCTTGTCTTAATTTTAATATTCCAACTTAGCTACTTTTGTTAGATCGACAAACAAATTCAGTTCGACTTCAAAATCTACAATTATATTGAAGAGTAAGAAGAATGCATAGAGAATTGAAGCGATTTTTATATTTTCATCATTTATATAGGAAAAGGGACAAAAATAGCCAAAAGTCTAGTTTAATAATATCAGGTTATTGTCCCCTGGCCATTTGCAAAATAATCATCACCGCTCTATCGGATGGAAAACCTCAAATCAAACAAAAATATTTTCTTTTAATCCCAACAATGGCTCTCAGTTGACGTTCCTCATGTGAATAGTAACACGCGAGGCCTTTGAAAAATAGAGATTATGTTTATTTATTTTTCATTTTTCATTTAATGATAATGGAGTTTGATTAGTTTGAATTCATATATTCGGTAAGTTTTCATTTGACGAGGATATACCACATTTGTTTGGACTATTTTTCAAATTCCGTTTTCTGCTCAATCTCTTCCTGTAGTATAAATATTTTTAAGTATTATCTTTTTTTGGTATCATGTCAATGGTAGATATCTATATTGAATTGAGATATAAGTGTCAAAAAAACACTTAAACTATTATTTTTTTGAGTTTCATATCTAAATTATTGAAAATGTGAATTTCATACTTAAGCTATTACTTTTTAATTTGAGAAACATGGTGTGTGTAGTGCACTTTCTCTTTTATATGAAAAAACTTTGACACATAACATTCCACATAGATAAAATATTTTATCTAGATAAAAATTAAATAATAAAAAATTAATATTAATTAAAAATTAAAGATTACTATCCATATAAAAAATTAAATTATTTTTCTTATCTCACTCCATCACCTCCTCCACGTACCCTCTCCCCGCGACAACCCCATCCTTTTTTAAAAAAAAATCATTTATAAAATATTCTTAAAAATTTCATATTTCATCCTTTCCCCTCCCGCTCCCCCGATAGAAATTTATATTATTTTATTTTTTTAAAAAATCTACCTCATCCTATTCAATTTTCCACTCCTAATTTTTATTTTTTACGTTTCTTATTTTGTGTTAGATATGCATGTACATATATTTTTAGAAAAAAAATTCTATTAGTGTACCTAATATAACATAAACAACTAAAAAATATAAAAAGTCTTGTGGCGGCAAGTAAAAAATATTTTCGACATGTATATCTAAATACTGGAAAAAAAATTGAAAGCGAAGGGTTAAGTGGGATGGGTAGAATTATATTTTTTAGAAAATAAAATAATATCTAAATTAGTATTTGATTAAGGGGAGGAGATGATGTAAAAAATGAAATACTTTTATAATAGAAATTTAAACAAAATAAAAAAAATTAAAAAATGGTGTGGAGTAAGAAAAATATTTTACATTTTATTTTATAAAGAAAACATTATTTTTTTATAATAATTTTTTAATTTTTAATTTAACTAATACTAATAAATTTTTTTTGTCAAGGTTGAATATTTGTCAATGTGGAGTATGATGTGGAATTTTTTAAAATAAGATAGAGAGAATGTGTATAACACATACCATGATGAGAGTGGTATAAAAGAGAGGTGTATTTCTCAAACTAAAAATTGATAGTTTATGTATGAAACTCAAACTTTCAATAGTTTAGGTATGAAATTAAAAAAAAAAGGTATAGTTTATGTGTGTTTTTGACACTTATCTCATTGAATTGAACTCATGCCTAATTTTTATGAATACACAATTTCCCTCATCTTCTTTTTTCGTAAGGATATTTTAGATATATTTATACTTTTATTTCAAAAATATATTGATTTCATTTAATATTTTGTCATAATATATAATTATATATTGTTGGTTATAAAATCGTAAAGTCAAAAAATAAAATCTATTTTCTTTTCTGTTGTATTAACTATTATATTATTATTAGTCTGTTTTTTTTAAAGATAGAAGAATTTTATTATTTAACTACGTTTAAAATAGTGTAAAGAAATCATTCTGTAAGGTGCTTTTATTTTTGTCAAAAACGGATAGAGATTAGCCGTTACATTGTCACTTACCCTCTGTTTGGATCAGTGCTCCCCATTGTATTGTATTGTATCATTATCATATCCACAATGTTTATTTGATTGTTATTTAAAATATATCGTATTGTATCTCATTTTATGGAGCAACCGATTTGGTGTGTTTCATATTACTATTTTACCCTTTGCCCTATATTATTTAATTCTAGTCAACTTCACACCCTTGAATAATTAAGAATATATTTGTAAATTTATAAATTACAATATAGTACGATACAATCAAACTAAACAATATAAACTCTACTCCCTCTATTTAAAAATAAATGACCTTTTTTTTGGTAACATTTTAATTTCAGCTTAACACATGTCATGTTTAAAACTACAAGATTAAAAGACAATTTTATACATTTGACATAACTTTAATTTAGGATCACAAGATTCAAAAGTCTTCTTTATTTTTTTAAACTTCGTGCCAAGTCAAACTAAAGTCTTCTTTATTTTCTTAAACTCCGTGCCAAGTCAAACTAAACCACTCTTTTTTTAAATGGAGGAAGTATTGAATAACAACAAACAATACAATTTAGCTAAACATTATATCTATCATATAGTAACAATAAAGTACAATATAATACAGTATATTATGAAATAATGGGTAACGACCACATTATTATTAATCTGTTAGACCATCTCCAACCCACCTCTATTTTACTCTCTATTCTCTATATTTGGAGAGTAAAATAGAGAATGGACACTCAAACCCACCTCCAAATCACTCTCTATTCTTCAAATTCAAGAGTTGAATAGTAGTTCTACAAATTTAGAGGACTACTATTCACACACTCTATTTTACTTTTTCAATGTTTTATTGTTATTTCCATTACTTTTTAATAAACATATTATTTTGTATATAGTTTTATTAATTAGATATCTAATATTCATAACATTTGGTGCTGAAGAAGTTTCTGCAATTGTTGAGGAACCCTGAAGAAATTCCATGGGCTGGAGCTGGTGCTGACTTTGTTGTTGAATCAACCGGTGTCTTCACTGACAAGGACAAGGTTGCTGCTCACTTGAAGGTATGGTTTCTATATCTGCATTTCTTCTGTAAGATTTGATCTGTGATGCATTAATTCACAAGCATTTTTAAAGCTTATTGAATATAGTTATGAAACGTCTTAGATCTGTTTCTAGTGTTAGATCTACATTTTGCGGAGAAAACAAGGCAAAGTTCTGTATATAGTATAATTCATAATTAATAGTAATTTACTTGGGATGTTTGTCTATGAGGGTGGTGCCAAGAAGGTTGTGATCTCCACTCCTAGCAAAGATGCCCCCATGTTTGTTGTGGGCGTCAACGAGAATGAATACAAGCCAAAGTTGGACATCGTCTCCAATGCTAGTTGCACTGCTAATTGCCCTGCACCTTCGGCTAATGTCATCAATGATTTTTGCTGTGGAAGTCCCCAGTTTGATGGAATTCCTGGTAAGCAGCAGAAATGCGCGAACTTGAGAAATGATGTTGATTTTTAGTATTGTACTTGCTAGAATAAGTCCGGGAACCAATGAAGATGAGGTTCTTCAATCATAGCTTTTTGAACCGGCTTGTGATTCCATACAAATCACTGACAACTGTGTTGATAGGGTTCTTTATCGCTTCAAAGATGATTGGAAGTCTGCACTTGTTGCTTTCAGATGGGCACAATCACATCCCAACTACAAAGCCTCCCCAAAATTGTATGATAAGTTTGTGGATATACTGGGAAAGATGAAGAAAATGGATAATATGCGTTTATTGTTAGATGAAATGCATGCAGACCATCTTATTTCTCTTAATACAATAACAAAAGTTATGAGAAGGTTTGCAGGTGCACGAGAGTGGAAAGAAGCAGTGAGGGTATTTGATGAGTTGGGAAAATTTGGTTTGGAGAAGAATACAGAGTCAATGAATTTATTACTTGACACTCTGTGCAAAGAAAATAGAGTCCAAGAAGCGCGTGAAATCTTTTACGAGCTCAAATTTGCATATCCCACCAAATGCGAACACGTTTAACATTTTTGTTCATGGTTGGTGCAAAGTTAACCGGGTAGAAGAAGCGTACTTGATAATTCAAGAGATGAAAGGCAACAGTTGTTTCCTTGTGTCATTAGCTACTCAACCATCATCAAGTCTTACTTGCCAGCAATTTAACTTCCGGAAGGTCTATGAGCTACTTGATGAAATGCAAGGAGAAGGATGCGTACCAAATGTTGTTACTTTCACCATTATCATGTGTTTCTTGACAAAATCAGGGGAATTTGAGGAAACCCTTAATATTGCTGAGAGGATGAAATCAATTGGCTATAAACCCTGATACACTTTTTTACAATGCACTGATTCATACTTTAGGCATGTCACACCGACTACAAGAAGCTACTCGTGTTTTGAAGGTTGAAATGCCCAGAAATGGTGTTCAACCCAATACATCGACTTACAATATTTTGTAAACCTGATGTACAGACATACTTTCCGCTTCTCAAATTGTCCTTTAAAGTTAGAAAGACGGATGAATTTCTGGAAAAAAATGTTGAATGACATTGTCAATAAGTATCATCTAAGTCTTGACCTATCAAGTTATGCACTTCTTATCCATGGTTTATGCAGAGCAAATAAATGTGAATGGACGCTTAGTTTTGAGGATATGGTCCGCCAAAAGATTACTCCTCGATACAAGACATGCAATGTTCTACTGCAGGAAATTAAACAAAAGAATGTGTATGAGGCTGCCGATAAGATTGAATTGTTCATGAAGAAAATGAAGGTCGCCTTAACATTTCATGGGAACTAATTTGATGATTCATTCATCAATCAACAAGTTTATGTTCTTGTGTGCCTGCATCTTTCAACAGATTGTTGAATTTGAAATATTGTTTTCTTGATCTGGCATATCACTGAAATCTGGGAATAGTTGCACCAGCCATTGCTTTGGTGAGGTACATAATTTATACCCGATCATGTTATCTTACTGTTCTTACATCTCACCGCTTAATTAATTCAGTATTATCATATTGCTTGGCTGTTGAATACACCAGGGTAATCTTTCGATTCACAAGGCCAATGTTGGAGCAGTTCTCAAGAGTTTACTGATGCTTTAAAAGACTAACTTCTTAGGCTAATATTACAAAGCTCTATGCCAGGCTTTAGTTGATGGCTCATGATCTAAGTTCTTCTTTTCTTTATGTAGGCTTGTGAAGTTGAGTGATATTTAGAACGTCTAGATATATACTTTATTCTAAGATTATTGGAATTCCAAGTTGATGTTTAGCAGATTAACCCTTTTCCAGATGATATGTGGCATTGATGGTGTCACGACCCAAAACCGAGCCGCGACTGGCACCCACATTTACCCTCCTATGTGAGCGAACCAACCAATCTAACCCTTAAAATTTCAATATAATATTGACAGAAAGTATGCGGAAGACTTAAAATGATTAATAAAAACCAATTCATTAACTTCTAAAATTCAACATCTATTATTCCCCAAAATCTGGAAGTCATCACCACAAGAACATCTATGATCAAATTACTAAACTAAGAGTATTCTAAGAAGCTAAAACAAGTAAAAGCTAGTCCATGCCGGAACTTCAAGGCATCAAGACATGAAGAAGAAGATCCAGTCCAAGCTAGAAGCATTAGCTCACCCTGAAGATCCGATGTGACGAAGACTGGCTAGAATTGTGGTTGAGTTGAAGACGACGGCACGTTTGCTGCACTCCACAAATAACAAAGAAGAAAACATAAAAGTAGGGGGTCAGTACAAACACAAGTACTGAGTAGGTATCATCGGCCAACTCAAAATAGAAAACAGTATATATCAAGTAATATCATAAATCAACTACAATACTCAACATGTAGCAATAACAAGTACCATAATCATAATAAGTACCGCCAAGTTCACACATGAGGACCCAAGCCTCAATACCATACTCATTTGGGAATTAGGTTCATTAGATTGAGTATATTAACATCTTTCAAGATTCATTATCTTTATCCTCTTGTGTCGGTACGTGACACTCCGACCCTACTACTATGTGTCGGAACGTGACACTCCGATCCCCTAATTCTACGTGTCGGTTCGTGACATACGATCCCCTAAATCTACGTGTCGTTCGTGACACCGATCCCCTAAATCTACGTGTCGGTTCGTGACACTCGATCCCCTAAATCTACGTGTCAGTTGTGACACCCGATCCCTTAATTCTATGTGTCAGAACGTGACACTCCGATCTCCTTATCTCTTCTATCAATTCATCAAGCCTTCTCTTATACCAAGGCATCATCATTCTCATTACTTTAGTTCATCAAGCCTTTTCTTATACCAAGGCATCATCATTAACAAAGAGATTAGGTTTATCTTTCAAGAGTTGGGATTCATAGCTTCATCATGCTTATTTATTCACAATTACATAATCATATTCATGCAAGCATACAATTAAGCATATAGAAGGATTTACAATACTACCAATACATATCATTCGCTATTAAGAGTTTACTACGAATAGCATAAAAACCATAACCTACCTCCACCGAAGATTAGTGTTCAAGCAAGCAATTTCCCCAAGATTTGTTCTTCTTCTTCTCGATCGATCCTCTCTCTCTTCTTGTTCTTTCTATTTTTCTTATTCAAACCCTCTTTCTTTTACCCTAATTAGCATATAATTAAGTATAAAAGATGAAATAATATACCCCACTTATTAACTCAAGGTTACCTCTTTTAACCCCCAAGTAATTAGATTTTTGACATTAACCCACTAACTTTATAATTAAAGAAGGAATAGTCAAAACGTCCCTTAAAACACTTAAAGAAATCCGACCTAGACTGGGATTACGCAGTCTGTGACGGCCCGTCGTGCCTGCGACGGTCCGTCCTACTGCTCCGTCACAGAGTTCAGAGACTCAATTTTATTAAAGGGTCTGTGACGGTCCGTCGTGCACACGACGGTCCATCCTTCCATGTTGTCACGAAGTTCAGAGAGTCAATTTCAGTACCCAATTTCAGATTTTCTAAGTGTTTTGAAACGAGACCCTGCAACGGTCCGTCGTGCCCATGACGGTCTGTCGTGGGGTCCGTCGTCTCAACTAGTTTTCCAGAAATAAAATCTGCTGCTCAAAACGACTAAACAGGCCGTTACAATAGATACCAATTTATCCATCGTTCATCCTCGAACGATCACAGGAAGGAAAACAAGGGCGAGAAGGAGTACCTGAATCTGTAAACAGGTGTGGGTATCTTTCTCGCATATCAGCCTCCTTCTCCCAAGTAGCCTCTTCAACCGGCCGATTCTTCCATTGCACCTTGATGGATGCAATCTCCCTTGACCTCAACTTGCGAACTTCTCTATCTAAAATAGCAACAGGCTCCTCCTCATAAGACAAATTCTCATCAAGCAAAACTGAATCCCAACGGATAATGTAGTTTTCATCCCCATTGTATCTTTTCAACATAGACACATGAAATACCGGATGCACTCCGGACAGCCCTGGAGGCAAGGCTAATTCGTAAGCCACCTCCCCTACTCGCTTAAGTACTTCAAAGGGACCAATATACCTTGGGCTTAGTTACCTCTTTTACCAAACCGCATCACCCCTTTCATGGGTGAAACCTTCAACAAGACTTGTTCACCCTCCATGAACTCTAAGTCTCTAACCTTTCGATCTGCATATTCTTTTTGCCTACTTTGCGCCGCTAAAAGTTTTTCTTGAATAGATTTCACTTTCTCTAATGAATCCCTCAAAAGGTCCGTACCCCAAGGTCTAACCTCAAATGCATCTAACCACCCAATAGGAGACCTACATCTCCTACCATACAATGCTTCAAATGGGGCCATGTCAATACTTGAGTGATAACTGTTATTGTATGAAAACTCCGCTAAGGGTAAGAAGTTATCCCAATGACCACCAAATTCTATCACACATGCACGAAGCATGTCCTCCAACACTTGAATCGTTCGCTCAGACTGACCATCGGTCTGAGGATGGAACGCAGTACTAAGGTCCAACCTAGTACCCAATTCCGCATGCAGTGTTTTCCAAAACTTAGAAGTAAACTGCGTACCTCTATCTGATATAATGGAGAGTGGAACCCCATGCAACCGAACAATTTCTGAGATATAAATTTTGGCTAACTTCTCGGCATTGTAAGTCACCTTGACCGGAATAAAGTGAGCAGACTTAGTTAACCTATCAACAATCACCCAAATGGAGTCATACTTACCCATTGTCTTTGGAAGACCAACCACGAAGTCCATTGCAATTCTCTCCCACTTCCATTCCGGAATGGGCATTCTCTGAAGTGTTCCTCCGGGCCTCTGGTGTTCATACTTTACTTGTTGACAATTTGGACATTTGGCAATAAAATCAACAATATCACGCTTCATTCTACTCCACCAAAAGTGTTGCTTTAGGTCACGATACATCTTGGTTGCACCAGGGTGTATAGAATACCTTGAACTATGAGCCTCTGTCAGAATAGTGTTGATCAAATCCTCGACGCGGGGTACACATACCCTTCCCTTAATCCTCAAAACACCTTCCTCATCGATTGTTGCTTCTTTAGCCTCTCCTTGCGACACTTTATCTCGAATCCGGATCAATTTCTCATCATTAAACTGCTTTCCCTTAGTCTTGTCAAGGAAGGAAGATCTTGCCTCCACACAAGCTAAAAATCCTCCCTTCTCATTTACCTCTAACCTCATAAGGTCATTAGCCAGAATCTGAACTTCTCTAGCCAATGGGCGTCTAGAAACTTGCAAGTGAGCTAGACTTCCCATGCTTCCCGCCTTTCTACTTAAAGCATCTGCCACAACATTAGCTTTTCCCGGGTGATACAAAATTGTGATATCGTAGTCCTTCAGTAGTTCCATCCATCTCCTCTGTCTCAAGTTCAAATCCATCTGAGTAAAAACATACTGTAGGCTAAGATGATCCGTATAGACCTCATATTTAACCCCATATAAATAGTGCCTCCATTGCTTTAATGCAAATACTACCGCGGCCAACTCTAAATCATGGGTCGGATAGTTACGTTCATGCACCTTTAATTGCCTTGAAGCATAAGCAATTACGTTCTTCTCTTGCATTAGCACTGCACCCAAACCAGAATAGGATGCATCACAATAAACAATGAATTTCTTACCCTCTACTGGCAAGGTAAGGATAGGTGCGGTAGTCAACAAAGTCTTGAGCTTCTGAAAGCTTTCTTCACACTCGTCCGACCATACAAATGGAACATTCTGCTTAGTCAAGTTCGTCAATTGGGAAGCAATAGAAGAGAACCCCTTGACAAATCGGCGGTAGTAGCTAGCTAAACCAACAAAGCTCCTTATTTCTGACACATTAGTAGGTCTTACCCAATTTCTCACCGTCTCAATCTTAGAAGGATCCACCATCACTCCATCCTTAGAAACTACATGCCCCAAGAAGGACACTGCATCTAGCCAAAACTCGCACTTAGAGAACTTGGCATAAAGCTTTTTCTCCCTCAACATTTCCAATACAATTCTCAAATGCTCCTCATGTTCCTTCTTACTTTTAGAGTATATCAGTATATCATCAATAAATACGATCACAAAGAGATCCAGATATGGCTTGAAAATCCCGTTCATCAAGCTCATGAACGCAGCAGGGGCATTCGTAAGACCAAAAGACATCACTACAAATTCGTAATGCCCATACCTGGTTCGAAAAGCATTCTTTGGCACATCCGTTGCCCGTATTTTCAATTGATGATAACCGGATCTCAAGTCAATCTTAGAGAAAACACAAGCACCTTGTAACTGATCGAACAAGTCAACAATGCAAGGAAGAGGATACTTGTTCTTAATAGTTACCTTATTCAGTTGTCTATAGTCTATGCACATCCGAAAACTTCCATCCTTCTTCTTCACAAATAATACCGGAGCACCCCAAGGAGATGCACTTGGTCTAATGAAGCCTTTGCTCAACAACTCTTGAAGTTGGGTCTTTAACTCTCTTAATTCCGCGGGAGCCATTCTATAAGGGGGTATAGAAATGGGGCGAGTGCCCGGTTCAAGATCGATGCAGAAGTCAATATCCCTATCCGGTGGCATACCAGGAAGATCTGCAGGGAACACATCCAAAAACTCACGGACTACCGAAACCGACTCAATCGAAGGTACTTGGGTAGTATCATCCCTGAGGTGTGCCAAGAAAGCTAAACAACCCTTACTAACCATTCTCTTAGCACGAAGAAAGGAGACGATACGAACCGGATTGGAAGTGTAGTCACCCTCCCACACTAACGGATCTGTCCCAGGCTTGGCTAACGTCACAGTTTTAGCATTACAATCCAAGATCGCAAAATTCGGAGAAAGCCAAGTCATACCCAGAATTACATCAAAGTCAACCATTTCTAAGATAACCAAATCTACATAAGTGTTGCTCCCCACAAAATTCACCAAACAAGACCTATATACCTTTTCAACTATCACAGACTCACCCACCGGAGTAGAAACACGAATAGGCATATCAAGTAATTCACAATGTAAATTTAGACCATTAGCAAATGAGGAAGATACATAAGAAAATGTGGATTCAGGATCAAACAATACAGAAGCCATGCAATCACAAATCAAAAGATTACCTGTGATGACAGCATCAGATGCCTCCGCTTCAGATCTCCCAAGGAAAGCATAACAATGGGCCCTATCACCTGTCTGCCCGTTGCCCCTACCATGTTGTGACGTAGTGGCTCCAGTTTGCCCATCACCCCGGCCGTTTTGGTGACCACCATTACCTCGGCCACCTCGTCCTCCAGAATAACAGCCTCTACCATGACCACCTCTACCTCTAGCTATTGGGGGTCTATAACTCTGTTTTGGACAATTCCTCCTAATATGTCCAGTCTCCCCACATCCATAACACTCTCTAGAGTCAAGCATAGGTCTCTCAGAGAAGTGTTGACCGGTCTGGGGTGGACCCCCAACTACAGTTTGTAGTGAAGACTGAATTGGTCGAACTGAGTAACCTCCGGAACCCTGTCCTCTAGAGTAAGAACCATTAAACTTACCTCCCTTTCGAAACCTTTTTGATGTCGATGCCATGGTGAATTCATCTGTCTTCACTCCTTTCACCTCTATCACGAAATCTACCACTTCTTGGAAGGATTTTGCCGTAGCCGCTACCTGTAAGGGTGAAATCCGCAATTTTGACCTCAACCCCTTCACAAAACGGAGAATCCGCTCTTGTGGACTGAAACAAAGTTGGGTGGCATACCTGGATAATGCACGAAACTTAGCCTCATATGCAGTAACCGACATACTATCTTGCTATAGGCTCAAGAACTCATCTCTTTTCCTATCCCTCAAAGTCCGGGGGATATACTTCTCCATAAACAAGCTAGAGAATGATGCCCAAGTCATAGGTGGTGCCTCTGTTGGTTGACACTCAACATGTGACCGCCACCACATTTTGGCGTTCCCTTGGAACTGATAAGTCACGAACTCTACACCAAACCGTTCTACTATACCCATCTTGTGTAGTAGCTCATGTCAATCAACCAGAAAATCGTAGGCATCCTCTGATTCAGCACCCTTAAATACTGGAGGTTTCAATTTCAAGAACTTACTGAAAAGTTCATGCTGATCATTTGTCATTATAGGCCCAGTAGTCAGACGTGGAAACGTGCCTATTTCCAATGAGGCATCCATGCGGGGAGCCCCAGCAGCGGCATGTCGTACCTCTGAAATCGGAGGTGTTGGTGCAGAAACCACTGGAGGTGCCTGACCCTGATCAGATAACCCGCTAAGATAAGCAAGAACCTGATTGATCATCTCTGGGGTGGGTTGGGGTGGCAATTCCTCATTTTGCACTTGTTCATTCTCCCCTTCCTCACCCTCTATTACTACTTCCTCAGTCGGTGGAGGAGTCACCGCCCTGGTACCAGATGGGCTAGGCGCTTGTCCTCTTCCTCTAGAGGACGTCCTCCCACGACCTCTTCCACGGCCTCTTGCCGCTACTCCTCTTCGAGCTACAGCCCCAGTGGCTGGCTCAGATGCTTCTTGTCTTGCCGGTGTCGGTGTTGGTGTTGGCGCAGTCGTTGCTCTAGTTCTAACCATCTGCTAAATAGAGTGAAGATGGTCAGATACCAATTTGTATCACCTAGATACCAATTGGATTCAAGTAGTAGCACGAAAGAAAGAAAGAAAGAATGGAATTTTCCTAAAGTCTTATAGCCTCTCAAAGAAAAGTAAAGGCGTCCCCCTACCGTTCCTTAAGACTCTACTAGACTCGTTCTTGTGTGATGAGACCAACGAACCTAATGCTCTGATACCAAGTGTCACGACCCCAAAACCGAGCCGCGACTGGCACCCACATTTACCCTCCTATGTGAGCGAACCAACCAATCTAACCCTTAACATTTCAATATAATATTGACAGAAAGTAATGCGGAAGACTTAAATCATTAATAAAAACCAATTCATTAACCTCTAAAATTCAACATCTATTATTCCCCAAAATCTGGAAGTCATCACCACAAGAACATCTATGATCAAATTACTAAACTAAGAGTATTCTAAGAAGCTAAAACAAGTAAAAGCTAGTCCATGCCGGAACTTTAAGGCATCAACACATGAAGAAGAAGATCCACTCCAAGCTAGAAGCATTAGCTCACCCTAAAGATCCGATGTGACGAAGACTGGCTAGAATTGCGGTTGAGTTGAAGACGACGACACGTTTGCTGCACTCCACAAATAACAAAGAAGAAAATATAAAAGTAGGGGGTCAGTACAAACACAAGTACTGAGTAGGTATCATCGGCCAACTCAAAATAGAAAACAGTATATATCAAGTAATATCATAAATCAACTACAATACTCAACATGTAGCAATAACAAGTACCATATCATAATAAGTACCGCCAAGTTCACACATGAGGACCCAAGCCTCAATACCATACTCATTTGGAAATTAGGTTCATTAGATTGAGTATATTAACATCTTTCAAGATTCATTATCTTTATCATCTTGTGTCGGTACGTGACACTCCGATCCCCTACTACTATGTGTCGGAACGTGACACTCCGATCCCCTAATTATACGTGTCGGTTCATGACACCCGATCTCCTAAATCTACGTGTCGGTTCGTGACACCCGATCCCCTAAATCTACGTGTCGGTTCGTGACACCCGATCCCCTAAATCTACGTGTCGGTTCGTGACACCCGATCCCTTAATTCTATGTGTCGGAACGTGACACTCCGATCCCCTAATCTCTTCTATTAATTCATCAAGCCTTCTCTTATACCAAGGCATCATCATTCTCATTACTTTAGTTCATCAAGCCTTTTCTTATACCAAGGCATCATCATTAACAAAGAGATTAGGTTTATCTTTCAAGAGTTGGGATTCATAGCTTCATCATGCTTATTTATTCACAATTACATAATCATATTCATGCAAGCATACAATTAAGCATATAGAAGGATTTACAATACTACCAATACATATCATTCGCTATTAAGAGTTTACTACGAATAACATAAAAACCATAACCTACCTCCACCGAAGATTAGTGTTCAAGCAAGCAATTTCCCCAAAGATTTGTTCTTCTTCTTCTCGATCGATCCTCTCTCTCTTCTTGTTCTTTCTATTTTTCTTATTCAAACCCTCTTTCTTTTACCCTAATTAGCATATAATTAAGTATAAAAGATGACAATAATATACCCCACTTATTAACTCAAGGTTACCTCTTTTAACCCCCAAGTAATTAGATTTATTGACATTAACCCACTAACTTTATAATTAAAGAAGGAATAGTCAAAACGTACCTTAAAACACTTAAAGAAATCCGACCCAGACTGGGATTACGCAGTCTGTGACGGCCCGTCGTGCCTGCGACGGTCCGTCCTGCTGCTCCGTCACAGAGTTCAGAGACTCAATTTTATTAAAGGGTCTGTGACGGTCCGTCGTGCCCACGACGGTCCGTCCTGCCATGTCGTCACGAAGTTCAGAGAGTCAATTTCAGTACCCAATTTCAGATTTTCTAAGTGTTTTAAAACGAGACCCTGCGACGGTCCGTCGTGCCCATGACGGTCCGTCGTGGGGTCCGTCGTCTCAGCTAGTTTTCCAGAAATAAAATCTGCTGCTCAAAACGACTAAACAGGTCGTTACAGATGGATTGTCCATTGTCCTCTAGGCTTAAGCAGCACTCGCTAGCACTGAAATTACCTCACCAACTGTTGCTTTTCTTCATACTGCAATAAAGAACTGGAACATTTACTACTATATGCATTTCTTGAGAAGGATAAAATGGCTTCAAATAACTGCAGATTTGGTGTATGCGCAGTGGAGAATCCAAAACACTTGCATGACGATCTTGGAATTCTCAAAGTTGCAGACTTCTTTTTATGTCTTGGCATAATCATGGTGTTTTGGGCCAACTTGCCAGCACATTGCCTCCAACGTTTTTTGCACTACCAACTGTCTTGCACCTTTGGCTAAGATCATCAGTGATAGATTTGGCAGTGTGGAGGATCTAATGACCCCTTCCACACCATGATTGGTGAGTGTTTCACAGTTACTTTGAGATTTGGGTGTGTTTGAATTTTATATCTAGTTATTAACCTTCTATAATGTTTTGTTACTCAACCACCCAGATAATAGTTGACGGTCTTGTTAGGATCGAATTCACGCACACACACTAGATGAATGAAGAACACAAGAACTTTCAAGAGAAAGAGATGAGAGATCTAGAGAGAGAAAGAGAAAACCCAATATTTCATGGTAACACCGCGTGAGTAAACTTCCACGGCGGTGAGGTATATTTATATTAATAAATCAGAGTATTTTTGGTTACAGAGAATAAATAGAAAAACCTAAAATGGAGAATAAATAGGAAAGCCTAAAATAGAGAATAAATAGGAAAAACTAAAATTAATTAGGCTCCACTACCTAACAATTCTCCCACTTGGAGACTGACTCAGTCATCCAAAAAATACATTCTCAAAAAAAATCTCTTCATCATCAACATCTTTACCGCACCGCAACATCTGTAGCAACAACTACAGAAGACCAATCGAGGTTTTACATAACCTGAGTTTCCCAACATCAACACATTTCGTCAACATGTCTACCGGGTTCTTTGCACCCTCTATCTTCTCCAAGCACGTATCACCATCCTCCACTGCCCTGCGAGTGAAACGGTATCGCCTTCAGATGTGCTTTGTCTTCGAATGATAGACTGGATTTTTCACCAACTGTATGACACTCTGGCTATCTGAGTAAAGAATCTTCTCGCTCTACTTGTTGCCCAATTCCTCATGATAATCTGCCAGCCATATCATCTCTTTCCCAGCTTCAGCTATTGCCACATACTCAGCTTCAGTAGATGAAAGAGAAAGACACTTCTGAAGTTTGGACATCCAACTCACTACTGTTCCACCTATGGTGTAAATGTACCCGGATGTACTCTTGCTCGAGTCAACATCCCCACCAAGATCAGCATCCACAAAACCCTGTAGAGTCACCTTGCCTTTGCCAAAACAAAGTGAAGTACTGGATGTACCTCTCAGATATCTCAGAAGCCACTTCACAGCTTCCCAATGATCTTTCCCAGGGTTCGCCATGTACCTGCTAACAACTCCCACTGCATGTTCTATATCAGGTCTAGTGCAGACCATATCATACATCAAACTACCAACTGCTGAAGCATATGGAACAAGTTCTATGTGATCACGCTCCTCGGCAGTCTTGGGTGACTGCTCCTTTGACAATTTAAAGTGATTTGCCAATGGAGTAGTCCTGGGTTTAGCATCATTAACCCTGAATCTGCTCAGCACCTTCTCAATGTACAACTCCTGAGATAGATTTAAAGTGCCAGCAGATCTATCCCGAGAAATCTTCATCCCCAAAATCTGTTTTGCTGGACCCAAATCTTTCATCTCAAACGCTGCAGACAACCTTGTCTTCAGATTGTTAATCTCCCTCATACTAGATCCTGCAATCAACATATCATCCACATACAAGAGTAAAAAGACATATGAATCAGTGTATTTCTTGAAGTAACAACAAGGATCCTTTTCAGCTTTGCAGAATCCACTCTTGGCCATGAAGGAGTCAAACTTCTTGTACCACTGCCTTGGTGCTTGCTTTAGTCCATACAAGCTCCTGGTGAGCTTCCACACCATGTGTTCCTTGCCTGGAACCACAAATCCTTCCGGTTGCTGCATATAGATCTCTTTGTCCAGATTTCCATGTAAAAACGCTATTTTTACATCTATTTGCTCTAGATGCAAATTCTCCGATGCAACAACACTCAACAGAATTCGAATAGAGGTTAACTTCACAACAAGAGAGAATATTTTAGCATAATCTATACCTTTCCTTTGTGAATCTCCTTTAACCACTAAACGAGCCTTGAAACTTCTTTTGCCATCTGGTTCAGTCTTGATTCTGAACACCCACTTGTTCAGCAAAGCTCTCTTCCCGGCAGGTAGCTCAGTCAACACCCATGTGTCGTTCTTCTCAAGTGACCTCATCTCATCATCCATGGCTTGCTTCCACTTGATCGAATCCTCCACCTGTAGGGCCTCATCAAAAGACTCTGGTTCCCCCTCTTCAGTCAGCAATAGATAGTGTTATGAAGGTGAATACCTATGTGGTGCCCTGATGGATCTGGATGATCTCCTTAACACCTGATCAGGTGTAACTTGCTCCACTTCAGATTCTTCAGTAGGAGTTGGTTGAGTATCTTCTTCGACATCTCTGGGGTTACTCTTCTCCAACTCAACCTCAACTCCCACTTGCTTTGTAATCTCTAGAACCTTCTGTTCTCTGTCCTTGTACAGGACAGACTCATCAAATGTCACGTCACAATGTCTCAGGATCTTTCTGTTCTTGTCATCCCAAAACCTGTAACCAAACAAATCAGATCCATATCCTATGAAGTAACACTTCACAGCCTTGGCATCAAGCTTGTCTCTCTTTTCTGGATCAACATGAACATAAGCAGTACAACCAAAAGTCCTCAAGTGTGAGTACTTGAGTTCTTTTCCTGTCAACACCTCCTCTGGAATCTTGAACCCTAAAGGAACTGATGGTCCTCTGTTGATCAAGTATGTAGCTGTGCTCACAGCATCCGCCCAAAGTGTTTTGGGCAGCCCACAGTGTATCCTCATACTCCTTGCACGCTCATTCAATGTTATGTTCATCCTCTCAGCAATCCCATTCTGCCTTGCCTTACCAGGAACTGTTCTCATCAATCTGATTCCCTCAGCTACACAGAATGCCTTAAACTCTGATTTGTCATACTCTCCTCCATTGTCAGACCTTAGGCATTTGACTTTCAAACCGGTCTGATTCTCAACTTCAGCTTTCCACATCTTGAAAGTTGCAAACACATCTGACTTATGCTTCAAGAAGTAAACTCATACCTTCCTGCTGAAATCATCAATGAAGGTAACATAGAATCTGGATCCTCCAAGTGATGATACTGGAGATGGTCCCCAAACATCTGTATGGACCATTTCCAACCGCACTTTCTTTGGCTCTCTAGGAGTCTTTGTGAAGCTTACTCTTTTCTGTTTGCCCATAACACAGCTCTCGCAAAGACCCATATCAACAGACTTCAGACCCTCTAATGCTCCTTTTGCAACCAACATCTTTATTCCTTTAGTACTCATGTGTCCAAGT
>JAKWJD010001012.1:0-60363 GCA_027705065.1 Solanum peruvianum | reverse complement strand
CGATCTTTTCTTTGTGACCAGTCTTTCATAAACTTGGCGTAACCGGGCATTTGTTCTAAAGCTTCTACCAAAGGGACATTGATAGAAAGTTGCTTCAACATTGGTTATAACCGCCGATATTTGCCATCCTCGGTCTTTTTCACTAATCTTTGGAAATGGGGGGTGGTGCCTAGGCATAAGAGTACCTTTTTGGGCACTTCAGCATCTTTTGCAGTGTTATCCTCTAATTCAGCATCAACTTCTACCACTTTATCAGATTCTGTTGTCACCTTATTTCTCATCAGATGGCATAGGTGGATCAATGGTTTGCTTGCCACCGCGAGTAGTAATTGCCATACAATGTCCATCTTTTCGGATTTTGGACAGTGTTGCTAGGAAGAGTGCTCGGTTGCCGTGTGTTCACAGTTGCAGATAATTGGGCCAATTGTAACTCAAGTTGCTTATTGATATGCATGGGTATCAACTTTTTGCCCAATACCGCTAGATCATTCCTCAACTCTTATTTTGCTCTCACTAGACATCGAACCTCCTCATCATTTTATGCAACATATCCTCAACTCGCGACATACTACATCCCACCATCCCTAGGAGTAACTTCACGCATTTTGAGGAGGAACATAAGGTCCATTTCTGTCGTTTCTGTTACAATAGCTACCCCTGTTGAAGTTGTTGTCGCGATTGTAGTTTCCATCTCGGACATAATGACCCTCGCGATTGTAGTTACCATAGTTCCGACCTTGTTCCCTTGACTTGGCGCCAATTTTCCTGATTAGAGCCTTGGGCACTTGGTCGGAAACCCCCCATCTGTTCATTTACTGCATAGGAATCTTCCTCATAATAACTCATCGATTGGAGGTGGTGGTTTAGCCAAATAGTTGACTGCATTAAACTTTTCTGCACCCCCAACGACATGTTTTAGTACCAACCCAAGCTCAGTTCTCATCTGAGCCATTTCTTCACGAATATCATCTGTGGCTGGGTCGTGAGTGGACTGCACTGCGAAGGTGTTTCTCCCTGTATCGGACTTCCTAGTACTCCAAGCTTTGTGGTTACGGGAGATTTTCTCTAGTTCTCAGCAATCTCAGCATAAGGGCATTCTCCATAAGATCCACCTGCTATTAGTGTCCAACACTGCTTTATTGATCATCCTGTCCCGATAGAAGTATTCTTTCAGTGACTCATCATCAATGCGGTGATTTGGAACATTCTCAAGAATGAGGTGAATCGATCCCAAGAACTACTAACTGACTCTCCTGGTAGTGCCACAAAGTTGTTCACCATGTTTTGTGGTTTAATTTCTTGAGACCGGATAGTACGTGCTAAGAAGACATCCCTTAGTTGATTCCAAGTGAATATGGAGTTGTATGGGAGCTCAGTGAACCACATAGCAGCATCTCCCGTCAGTGAGAGAGGAAAACTCTGAGCCCTATCACATCTAGATCCAAATCAAGGCCTCCCCACACAACTTTAACACACTGCCCTTACCTTAGCTATATGGGCATGTGGATCCTCAGAAGGTAGCCCTGAAAACAAACCTCTGGCAGTGAGCATTTGCATCAAGACTACTAGTTACCACAAAAGTGTGGCTTGTGGGTAGAGGAGGCAAAACAAACCAGTGGCCCATCCGAATCTGCTATGTTATCATAGCCTCTGTAGTATGCTTGGGGGCCGTGGAGCGGGATTCTGTCCCCTCTTTGATGTTTCACCCGGAGCATCGGGTAACATCTGACCATGAACATCAGCGGGAGCTGGGATGTTCTGGTTGGGTCCTCATCATTGATTCCCAAATTCCGATTCATGTTTCGTAGTGTACGCTCTAGCTCGTGATCGTAGGGAAACAACAGTTCTCTTCCTCTCCGTGTATTTGGCATACAAGAAGGATAGTTCTGAAAAGAAATCAAAAACAATAAAACAAAGTAAAATCAAGAAAATATCAACTAAACTATAGTAAGAAGTTCAAGTTAATCTAAAAGCTAAATTCCCCGGCAGCGGCGCCAAAATTTGATACGCTCAAACTTACTTCTCAAATGAGAAGTAAAGCGGTCGTGTCAAGTAAATAACCCAACTAGTGAGGTTGGGATCGTTCCCACGAGGAAAATAGTCTAGACTTAACTTTAACCTAGTATTACTATCGTTTAGTTAGTCAATAACTTTCTTGGAAAGTAAAAATATAAAAAAGGGGGGTTTGTATTACCTATTGAGTAAAAATAACTAATGTAATTGAAAGAGACAGTTGACAGTTTTTAATATTGGGTTTTTTAATCAATGAATTAAAGTAACTAGGGTTTACGTGTTCCCCACAGGTTCGTAACTTGATAATTCTAACTATAACAATCCTTTCCTAGTATCTTGCATGCAAAGTGATAAGTTATGTATTTCTAAATCCTTGGTCCGGCATCTAGAAAATCTCACTCCGCACCTTGGTCCGGCTACGTGTGTTGCTTTCCTAACCCTTATCTTTACCTCATATTAAGCATCGTATTCGATATTTGACTAAGTTATTACCTCATACCAATCAATACTAGCCTATTAGATAGTATACACTAAATCATGTTAATAATTCTTTTCCTATTATCTACCTCCTTGGTCCGGCAAGTAGCATTAAGGCGAGTTCTAACGTTGATCATCCGTTAAAAAGACTTCTAAGCGAAAGCATTATTAATACATGCAAGACACTATTCTAGAATTGTTATTTTAGTTAGGGTTAATCTCATTATTTGCCTATGGTTCCCACAACCCTAGTTATGGAATTTAGTTCCTCATAGCCATAAACAAAATTCAAATATGTTAAACAAGAATTCATGTACTTACTTTAATGAGAAAGAATAAAGTCCGAAAATATACTTGATTAATCACCAAAATCACTTGTATCAATCTCCGATAATCAAACACTCAAAGACACAAAGTTTTATAATCACAAAGTCTAACTATATGGAATTTGATAATCAAAGAGTCTAACCTCAAAAACGAGGTTTTCGAACTAATTATTAAAAAAAATAAAACCTAATTAAATAAGGATTCTAATTTTGGAAATCTGTCAAAACGCGGCTGGGTCGACGGACCACGCGACGGACCGTCGTAGTCAAGACGGACCGTCGTGGGCTCCGTCGTCCATACTTGTCCCATTTCTTCAGCTCTTTCTTCATTCCCCTCGACGGCAAGTGTGACGGACCGTCATAGGCACGATGGTCCGTCGAGGGTCTTCGTTTCAAAATACTTCAACTCCTGGAATCTGGGTACTGGGATCACTTCTCTGAACTTCACGACGGACCTGCAGGACGGACCGTCATGGCCATGACGGACCGTCACAAGCTTCGTAATCCCACACTTGGTCAGACTTCCCCATCTTCCTTCAGCAGCTTCTCTACGCTGCCACCTACGGACCGTCGCAAGCACGACGGACCGTCATAAGCTCCGTAGGTGGTCTCTTCTGCATTTTTCGCTCAAAATCTCCGCATTCAGCTTTAGACAGATTTCCTGCAAAACAAAGAAAAACTTATATCAAAGTTAGCACAAAAAGGCTTTCGGACACACTAAACTTAAGGAAAAAGTATTAATTATACCGTGAAACCACGGTATATCAACCGACACGTAGAATTAGGGGATAGGGTGTCACGAACCGACACGTAGAATTAGGGGATCGGGTGTCACGAACCGACACGTAGAATTAGGGGATCGGAGTGTCACGTTCCGACACATAGTAGTAGGGGATCGAAGTGTCACGTTCCGACACATAGTAGTAGGGGAACGGAGTGTCACGTACCGACACAAGAGGGATAAAGATAACGAATCTTGAAATATGTTAATATACTCAATCTAATGAACCTAATTCCCAAATGAGTATGGTATTGAGGCTTGAGTCCTCATGGGTGAACTTGGCGGTACTTATTAATGATTATAGTACTTGTTGTTGCTATATGTTGAGTATTGTAGTTGATTTATGATATTATCTGATATATACTGTTTTCTATTTTGAGTTGGCCGATGATACCTACTCAGTACTTGTGTTTTGTACTGACCCCTACTTGTATGTTTCGTTCTTTGTTATTTGTGGAGTGCAGCAAAGGTGCCGTTGTCTTCAACTCAACCGTAACTCTAGCCAGTCTTCATTACACCGGATTTCAGGGTGAGCTAATGCTTCTAGCTTGGACTTGATCTTCCTCTTCATGTCTTGATGCCTTGACCTTCCGGCATGGACTAGCTTTTACTTATTTTAGCTTTCTTAGATACTCTTAGTTTTAGTAATTTGAGGATAGATGTTCTTGTGATGATGACTTCCAGATTTTGGGGATAATAATAGTTATTGAGTTTTAGAAGTTATTTAATCAATGTTCATTAATGAGATTTAAGTCTTCCGCATTGTATTTTGTTCATTATGTTGAAATGTTGGGGTTTAGATTAGTTGGTTCGCTCACATAGTAGGATAAGTGTGGGTGCCACTCGCGGCTCGGTTTTGGGTCGTGACAAACTTGGTATCAGAGCATTAGGTTCGTTGGTCTCATCACACAAGAACGAGTCTAGTAGAGTCTTAAGGAACGGTAGGGGGACGCCTTTACTTTTCTTTGAGAGGCTATAAGACATTAGGAAAATTCCATTCTTTCTTTCGTGCTATTACTTGGATCCAATTGGTATCTAGGTGATACAAATTGGTATCTGACCATCTTCACTCTATTTCGCAGATGGTTAGAACTAGAGCAACGACTGCGCCAACACCAACACCGGCAAGACAAGAAGCGTCTGAGCCAGCCACTGGGGCTGTAGCTCGAAGAGGAGTAGTGGCGAGAGGCCGTGGAAGAGGTCGTGGGAGGACATCCTCTAGAGGAAGAGGACAAGCACCTAGCCCATATGGTACTAGGGCGGTGACTCCTCCACCAACTGAGGAAGTGGTAAGAGAGGGTGAGGAAGGGGAGAATGAACAAGTGCAGAACGAGGAATTGCCACCCCAACCTACCCCAAAGATGATCAATCAGGTTCTTGCTTATCTTAGCGGGTTATCTGATCAGGGCCAGACACCTCCAGTGTTTTTTGCACCAGCACCTCAGGTTCCGGAGGTACAACATGCAGCCACTGTGGCTCCCCCCATGGATGCCTCATTGGAAATAGGCATGTTTCCTCGTATGACTACAGGGCCTATAATGACAAATGATCAGCATGAACTTTTCAGTAAGTTCTTGAAATTGAAACCTCCAGTCTTCAAGGGTGCTGAATTGAGGATGCCTACGATTTTCTGGTTGACTGTCATGAGCTACTACACAAGATGGGTATAGTAGAACGGTTTGGTGTTGAGTTTGTGACTTATCAGTTTCAAGGGAACGCCAAAATGTGGTGGCGGTCACATGTTGAGTGTCAACCAACAGAGGCACCACCTATGACTTGGGCCTCATTCTCTAGCTTGTTTATGGAAAAGTATATCCCCCGGACTTTGAGGGATTGGAAAAGAGATGAGTTCTTGAGCCTAGAGCAAGGTAGGATGTCGGTTACTGCATATGAGGCTAAGTTTCGTGCATTATCCAGGTATGCCACCCAACTTTGTTTCAGTCCACAAGAGCAGATTCGCCGTTTTGTGAAGGGGTTGAGGTCAGAATTGCAGATTTCAGCCTTACAGGTAGCGGCTACGGCAAAATCCTTTCAAGAAGTGGTAGACTTCGTGATAGAGGTGGAAGGAGTGAAGCCAGATGACTTCACCATGGCATCGACATCAAAAAGGTTTCGAAAGGGAGGTGAGTTTAATGGTTCTTACTCTAGAGGACAGGGTTCAGGAGGTTACTCAGTCCGACCAATTCAGTCTTCACTACAGACTGTAGTTGGGGGACCACCTCAGACCGGTCAACACTTCTCTGAGAGACCTATTCTTGACTCCAGAGAGTGTTATGGATGTGGGGAGACTGGACATATTAGGAGGAATTGTCCAAAACAGAGTTATAGACCCCCAATAGCTAGAGGTAGAGGTGGTCATGGTAGAGGCCGTTATTCTGGAGGACGTGCTGGCCGAGGTAATGGTGGTCACCAAAACGGCCGGGGTGACGGGCAAACTGGAGCCACTACAGCACAACATGGTAGGGGCAACGGGCAGACAGGCGATAGGGGCCATTGTTACGCTTTCCCTGGGAGATCTGAAGCGGAGACATCTGATGCTGTTATCACAGGTAATCTTTTGGTTTGTGATTGCATGGCTTCTGTATTATTTGATCCTGGCTCCACATTTTCATATGTATCTTCCTCATTTGCTACTGGTCTTAATTTACCTTGTGAATTGCTTGACATAGCTATTCGTGTGTCTACTCCGGTGGGTGAGTCTGTGATAGTTGAAAAAGTATATAGGTCTTGTTTGGTGACTTTTGTGGGGAGCAACACTTATGTAGATTTGGTTATCTTAGAAATGGTTGACTTCGATGTAATTCTGGGTATGACTTGGCTTTCTCCAAATTTTGCAATCTTGGATTGTAATGCTAAAACTGTGACGTTAGCCAAGCCTGGGACAGATCAGTTAGTGTGGGAGGGCGACTACACTTCCACTCCGGTTCGTATCATCTCCTTTATTCGTGCTAAGAGAATGGTTAGTAAGGGGTGTTTAGCTTTCTTGGCACATCTCAGGGATGACACTACCCAAGTACCTTCAATTGAGTCGGTTTCGGTAGTCCGTGAGTTTCTGGATGTGTTCCCTGCAGATCTTCCTGGTATGCCACCGGATAGAGATATTGATTTTTGTATTGATCTGGAACCGGGTACTCGCCCCATTTCTATACCCCCTTATAGAATGGCTCCCGCGGAGTTAAGAGAGTTAAAGGCCCAACTTCAAGAGTTGTTGAGCAAAGGGTTCATTAGACCAAGTGCATCTCCTTGGGGTGTTCCGGTGTTATTTGTGAAGAAGAAGGATGAGAGTTTTCGGATGTGCATAGACTACCGGCAGTTGAACAAGGTAACTATTAAGAACAAGTATCTCATTCCTCGCATTGATGACTTGTTCGATCAGTTACAAGGTGCTTGTGTCTTCTCTAAAATTGACTTGAGATCCGGTTATCATCAATTGAAAATACGGGCAACGGATGTGCCAAAGACTGTTTTTCGAACCAGGTATGGGCATTACGAATTTGTAGTGATGTCTTTTGGTCTTACGAATGCCCCTGCTGCTTTCATGAGCTTGATGAATGGGATTTTTAAGCCATATCTGGATCTCTTTGTGATCGTATTTATTGATGATATACTGATATACTCCAAGAGTAAGAAGGAACATGAGGAGCATTTGAGAATTGTGTTGGAAGTATTAAGGGAGAAAAGGCTTTATGCCAAATTCTCCAAGTGTGAGTTTTGGCTAGATTCAGTGTCCTTCTTGGGGCACGTGGTTTCTAAGGGTGGAGTGATGGTGGATCCTTCTAAGATTGAGACAGTGAAGAATTGGGTAAGACCTACTAATGTGTCAGAAATAAGGAGCTTTGTTGGTTTAGCTAGCTACCACCGTCGATTTGTCAAGGGATTCTCTTCTATTGCTTCCCAATTGACGAACTTGACTAAGCAGAATGTTCCATTTGTATGGTCGGATGAATGTGAGGAAATCTTTCAGAAACTCAAGACCTTGTTGACTACTGCACCAATCCTTACCTTGCTAGTAGAGGGTAAGAATTTCATTGTTTATTGTGATGCATCCTATTCTGGTTTGGGTGCAGTGCTAATGCAAGAGAAGAATGTAATTGCTTATGCTTCGAGGCAATTAAAGGTGCACGAATGCAATTACCCGACCCATGATTTGGAATTGGCCGCGGTAGTATTTGCATTAAAGCAATGGAGGCACTATCTGTATGGGGTTAAGTGTGAAGTCTATACGGATCATCGTAGCCTACAGTATGTTTTTACTCAGAAAGATTTGAATTTGAGACAGAGGAGATGGATGGAACTACTGAAGGACTACGATATCACTATTCTGTATCATCCGGGAAAAGCTAATGTTGTGGCAGATGCTTTAAGTAGGAAGGCAGGAAGCATGGGAAGTCTAGCTCACTTGCAAGTTTCTAGACGCCCGTTGGCTAGAGAAATCCAAAACTTGGCTAATGAATTTATGAGGCTAGAAGTAAATGAGAAGGGAGGATTTTTGGCTTGTGTGGAGGCGAGATCTTCTTTTCTTGACAAGATTAAGGGAAAACAGTTTGATGATGAGAAACTAAGCCGAATTCGGGATATGGTGTTGCGAGGAGAGGCTAAGGAAGCAATAATTGATGAGGAAGGTGTTTTGAGGATTAAGGGAAGGGTATGTGTGCCCCGTGTTGATGATTTGATCCACACCATCCTCATAGAGGCCCATAGTTCCGGATATTCTATACATCCTGGTGCAACCAAGATGTACCGTGACCTAAAACAACTCTTTTGGTGGAGTAGAATGAAGCGTGACATTGTGGATTTTGTTGCCAAATGTCCAAATTGTCAGCAAGTAAAGTATGAACACTAGAGGCCCGGAGGAACACTTCAGAGAATGCCCATTCCTGAATGGAAGTGGGAGAGAATTGCAATGGACTTCGTGGTTGGTCTTCCAAAGACATTGGGTAAGTTTGATTCTATTTGGGTAATTGTGGACAGATTAACTAAGTCTGCTCACTTCATTTCGGTCAAGGTGACTTAAAATGCAGAGAAGTTAGCCAAAATCTATATCTCAGAAATTGTTCGATTGCATGGAGTTCCACTCTCCATCATATCAGATAGAGGTACGCAGTTTACTTCTAAGTTTTGGAGAACATTGCATGCGGAATTAGGTACTAGGTTGGACCTTAGTACTGCATTTCACCCTCAGACCGATGGTCAGTCTGAGCGAACGATTCAAGTGTTGGAGGATATGCTTCGTGCATGTGTGATAGAATTTGGTGGTCATTGGGATAACTTCTTACCCTTAGCGGAGTTTTCATACAATAATAGCTATCACTCAAGTATTGATATGGCTCCATTCGAAGCATTGTATGGGAGGAGATGTAGGTCTCCCATTGGTTGGTTTGACGCATTTGAGGTTAGACCTTGGGGTACTGACCTTTTGAGGGATTCATTTGAGAAAGTGAAATCTATTCAAGAAAAGCTTTTAGCGGCGCAAAGTAGGCAAAAGGAATATGCAGATCGAAAGGTTAGAGACTTGGAGTTTATGGAGGGTGAACAAGTCTTGCTGAAGGTTTCACCCATGAAAGGGGTGATGCGGTTTGGAAAAAGGGGTAAGCTAAGTCCAAGGTATATTGGGCCATTTGAGGTACTAAAGCGAGTAGGGGAGGTGGCTTATGAGTTAGCCTTGCCTCCAGGGCTGTCCGGAGTGCATCCGGTATTTCATGTGTCCATGTTGAAAAGGTACCATGGGGATGGAAACTACATCATCCGTTGGGATTCTGTTCTGCTTGATGAGAATTTGACTTATGAAGAGGAACCTGTTGCAATTTTAGATAGAGAAGTTCGCAAGTTGAGGTCGAGGGAGATTGCATCCATCAAAGTTCAATGGAAGAATCGACCGGTTGAAGAGGCCACTTGGGAGAAGGAGGCAGATATGCAAGAAAAATACCCACATCTGTTTACAGATTCAGGTACTCCTTCTCGCCCTTGTTTTTCTTCTTTTGATCGTTCGAGGACGAACGATGGGTAAATTGGTATCTATTGTAACGACCTGTTTAGTCGTTTTGAGCAGCTGATTTTATTTCTGGAAAAATTGGCTGAGGCACCACGACGGACCGTCATGGGCACGACGGACCGTCGAGGGTGTCTCGTTCCAAAACACTTAGGAATTCTAAAATCTGAGTACTGAAATCGACTCTCTGAACTTTGTGACGGACCTGCAGGACGGACCGTCACAGGTACGACGAACCGTCACACATCTTCCACAGAAATTAAGTCTCTGAACTTTGTGACGGACCGTCGCAGGCACGACGGGCCGTCACAGGCTGCGTAAACCCAGACTGGGTCGGATTTCTGTTACATATCTTAAGGGGCGTTTTGGACTATTCCTGCTATAATTATAAATTTAGTGGGTTAATATTAATAAGTCAATTTCTTGAGGGTTAAAAGAGATAACCTTGAATTAATTAATGGGTTAATTCCTCATCTTTTATACTTAATTATATGCTAATTAGGGTAAAAGAAAGAGAGTTTGAATAAGAAAGATAGAAAGAACAAGAGAGGGAGAAGAACGATCGAGAGAGAGGAGAAACGAAGAGGATAGCAAAGCTTTGGGGAATTTGCTTGCTTGATCACGAATCTTCGGTGGAGGTAGGTTATGGTTTTTATGCTATTCGTAGTAGACTCTTAATAGCGAATGATATGTGTTGGGTAGTATTATAAAACCTTCTATATGCTTGATTGTGTGCTCACATGATGTGATTATATAATTGTGATGAATAAGCATGATGAGGCTATTGAATCTCTAATCCTAAATTCACTTTGTTAACGATGATGCCTTGGTATAAAAGAAGGCTTGATGAACTAACATAATGAGATTGATGATGCCTTGGTATAAAAGAAGGATTGATGAATTGATAGAATGAGATTAGTGGAGCGGGTGTCACGAACCGACATGTAGAATTAGGGGATCGGGTGTCATGAACCGACACGTAGAATTAGAGGATCGGGTGTCATGAACCGACACGTAGAATTAGGGGATCGGGTGTCACGAACCGACACGTAGAATTAGGGGATCGGGTGTCACGAACCGACACGTAGAATTAGGGGATCGGAGTGTCAAGTTCCGACACATAGTAGTAGGGGATCGGAGTGTCACGTTCCGACACATAGTAGTAGGGGAGCGGAGTGTCACGTACCGACACAAGAGGAATAAAGATAATGAATCTTGAAATATATTAATATACTCAATCTAATGAACCTAATTCCCAAATGAGTATGGTATTGAGGCTTGAGTCCTCATGGGTGAACTTGGCGGTACTTATTAATGATTATAGTACTTGTTGTTGCTACATGTTGAGTATTGTAGTTGATTTATGATATTATCTGATATATATTGTTTTCTATTTTGAGTTGGCCGATGATACCTACTCAGTACTTGTGTTTTGTACTGACCCCTACTTGTATGTTTCTTTCTTTGTTATTTGTGGAGTGCAACAAACGTGTCGTCGTCTTCAACTCAACCGTAACTCTAGCCAGTCTTCATTACACCGGATTTCAGGGTGAGCTAATGCTTCTAGCTTGGACTGGATCTTCCTCTTCATGTCTTGATGCCTTGAACTTGCGGCATGGACTAGCTTTTACTTATTTTAGCTTTCTTAGATACTCTTAGTTTTAGTAATTTGAGGATAGATGTTCTTGTGATGATGACTTCCAGATTTTGGGGATAATAATAGTTATTGAGTTTTAGAAGTTATTTAATCAATGTTCATTAATGAGATTTAAGTCTTCCGCATTGTATTTTGTTCATTATGTTGAAATGTTGGGGTTTAGATTGGTTGGTTCGCTCACATAGTAGGATAAGTGTGGGTGCCACTCGCGGCTCGGTTTTGGGTCGTGACAATTGCACTTTAAAATAGGGGTGTGCACTATTTGAATTAAATTAAAAAATCAAATTAAACAAATCGAATTTTAATTTGGATTGGTTTTTTAGGTTCTTAATTTGGTTTTGAATTTATAAATTACTGTTTGAATTTTTTGTTTGGTTATGGATTTAGAAAAATGAAAATAAAAAAATGAATTATATATTGTGTGTGTGCGTGTGCGTGTGCGTGTGCGTGTGCGTGCGTGTGTTTACAATTAAGTTGGAGTTAACCACTTTTGTCGCTTTTTAATTATTTCCATTATGATTTAATTTATTTTCTTATGTTTGGACATCAATAATTGATGTACTTTTAAGTATTTTGTTTTAAGTTTTACTTGTGATTATATGGATAATGCCCAAGTACCCCCTCCATCTATGCTCGAAATCTCAGAGACACACTTATACTATACTAAGGTCCTATTACCTCCCCTGAACTTATTTTATTAATAATTTCTACCCCTTTTCGGCCTATGTGGCATTATCTTGTGGGCCCAACGCTGATTGATTTTTTTTCCAAGCTAGTGTCACGTAGGCTGAAAAGGGATAGAAAATTACTTATAAAATAAGTTCAGGGAGGTGATAGGACCTTAATATAGTATAAGTGTGTCTCTGGGATTTCAGACATAGGTTGAGGGGGTATTTGTGCATTTTCCCTGATTTATAATAAGAAATATATTTAAGAAATTCAATATTTTATATAGGATTGAGTTACACTTCTTCGACACCAAAAACTCAAAATTCAAACCGAATACTATAAAACGATTGAAAAAACGAATGCACACCTCTACTTTGAAAGATAAAAATAACATAGAATATAATAATTAAGGAAAAATTATGCGGTATAATAAATATTTAGCCTATATTAGATACTATAGGTACAGTTTAAGAAAATTAAAATTTATACGGCTAATTTTTTTCCAATTTTTGATGTATTTGTCTAATTTGTATATTTCGCCTGATTTGTATAAATATAATTCTTGATTGTATAAGTTCATAATTTTGTGTATGCCTATTTGTATACAATTTATGATAAAGTACTCTATCTATTATTGACAAACGAAACATACAAACGTAATTCTAAAAAGTTCCTAAATGTATAAATACAAAATTTGTATATACTTACTCTATTTGTATATTCGCAAGTGAAATATACAAACCACACACCCCATAGAAAGCAAACCTATAGCTATGAAGCGAAATTAGCAAAATTATTTATAAAACCTTATTATGTTTACTATTATAAAATTCTCAATAATTAATAAAAAAAAATTAGTTTCCTGTTTAAAAAGGAAAAGGAAAAACTTACCTATATAAGGTCTTACCAACAGATAATTAAACAAGGAAATTAATAGTCAAAATCATTAATTAACAAATGAGTAAATTTTCTGATGTAGAATCTTAGGTCCCAAATCTATTACACGCTATTTCTTTTAATTTGTAGTAATATAAATGCTACCACCTCAAAATAAGGGGAAAACATATCAATATGTACCAGCCAAATTTATTTATTAATATGATCGAAATATACAAAATAGTTATATATATATATATATATATATATATATATATATATATATATCCAAATTATATTTCATTGACAAGTAGGTAAGTGAATTATAAAAGTGACAGCCTATCCCACATGATTATATTTCATCTAATTCCATCTAGGGTTGCCAGTAGATCCCTAATAAAAATGAAAATAAATTATGGGCAAAAAACATATTGTATATATTAATTTAGTATCTTAAATGCATTATTTAAGTGATATTCTAGTAAACTAACCAACAATTATATATGTTCCTTTAATATATAACACATTTTTTTAAAGTATCGCAGCACATTAGCATCAACCAGAGAGACTTAAAATAGCTTAACAACTTGTTTGGATGGTTGTTATATTGTCGACGTTTCATCATATTATATTATATTGTATTTATTTGGTGAATACAAATTACAATTAATATCATATTAACAATTTAAAAATGATGAGTCAATATAAAAAGTAGAGTACGATAGAGAGGATAGAGTCGTAATAAATGATTGATTCTGAAAGACAATCAGTTCAAGTAACGCACACATAGCAAAATAGTTTGTAAAAAAATATAAAAAAATAAAGAAGTCATAACAAAGTATACATAAATCATTGCATAACATTCATGCAAAAAGAAACAATAACCAAAAAAATAATGTGATACGTAAAGCATAAATAATATTCTCTTTTTTTAAAAAAAGAATGATTCATTTTCTTTTTAGTCCGTTTAAATAAGAATGTCATTTTTATTTTTTTAGTAATATTTTAATTTCAACTTTCCACGTGACATGTGTAAGGTTATAAGATTAAAAGATAATTTTATATATTTGATATAACTTTAACTTAGGATCAAAAGATTAAATTTTTTTTTATTTTTTTAAGCTTCGTGTCAAGTTAAACTAGACCACTCTTTTAAAACGTAGAGAATTACAAAAAACTAAAAGGACAAAATAGGCATTGCACAAAATTCAAGAGAAAGAATGTTTCTAGTCAAAAGTAAAAAGGTAGAATTCAATTTTATAATTTAAAAAATTGAAAAATATGAAGAAAAAAAAAAGAAAGGGAAAATACAAAAGTACCCCTCAACCTATGTCTTAAATTCAGATACACACTTATACTATACGAAAGTCCTATTATTTCCTGAATTTATTTATAAATAACTTTTCTTTTCCTTTTCGACCTATGTGACACTAATTTTAAAAAAAAATCAACATGCACGAGACCCCAAAAGATAGTGTCACATAGATCGAAAAGGGTAGAAGATTATTTATAAAATAAATTAGGGGAATAATAAAACTTTTATATAATATAAATGTATCTTTTAAGATTTTGGACATAAGTTAAAAGGATATTTATGCATTTTAAAAAAAAAAACTAATTTTCACTTATTTAAGCTTTGGAATATACTTTAGCATATTTTTTTGGTTAAAAACTTGTTTCTAAAACTCACATAAACACTCATATATTATAAGTGAGCCCCAGAAAAAAACAAGAAGAATGAACAAACAATATTCAAACATGAAAAGACAAGGCCATATTTTAACATTCAAATGGAAATTACCTGTATTTGCATATGGTTTAAGTTGATCCTGTCCCCATTATCCAGCAAAAAAGATAAACTTTGAAGAACCCCATTTCCATTTATAGAAAAAAGAAAGGTAAAAAGATTTCAATTTTGGGATTTTCAAGAATGTAAATCTTGATTCTGCTGATAAAGTTTTGTTCTTTGATAAGTTTTAAGTCAACCCCATTTATTGAATTGATATGTTGAATCTTAATTTGTAGTGGAATTTGATAAATCAAGATTTTTTATTTTTCAGAAGGTAAAGACTCAATTTTGGATTTTTCAAGAATCTGATGAGTATAGCTAAAGGTTGAAGTAGTTGTAAATCTTGATTCTTTGGAGAAGGATTTGTTCTTTGATAAGTTTAAGATAAACCCCATTAGCTGAATTGATTTGCTGAGGACAGTTTTTGATGTTTTGATTGTTGTTGTTCGACTCTGTTACTATGTGTTGTTGCTTGTACTTCTGTTACTTCATTTTTCGACCGTTGAGCCGAGAGTCTAGGGAGCATAGAGTGTAAGCAGAATTTTGGTAGTTTCAAGATAACCCCATAAGCTTAATTGATATGCTGAGGTCATTTTTGATATCTTGATTGTTGTCGTTCGATTTCTATTACTATCTAATGTTACTTGTACTTGTGTTACTTCTTTTTTCGACTGCTGATCTGAGAGTCTGCAGGATTTGGTAACTTCAAGATAACCTCATTAGCTGAATTGATTTGCTGAGGTCAATTTTTGATGTCTTGATTGTTGTTGTTCGATTTCTATTACTATCTGTTGTTGCTTGTACTTCTTTTTCTCGACTGTTGAGCCAAGGGTCTGAGGAGCCTATAGAGAGTAAGCAGAATTTTGGTAATTTCAAGATAACACAATTAGCTGAAATGATTTCCTGAGGTCAATTTTAAAGTCTTCATTCTAGTAGTTCGATTTCTGGTAGTCTCTGTGTTGTTTGTACTTCTGTTACTTATTTTTCTCGATTGTTGAGCTGAGGGTCTGAGGAGCATAAAGTGTAGCAGAATTTGGTAATTCCAAAATAACCCCTTTAGCTGAGTTGATTTGTTGTGCTCAATTTAAAGTCTTTGATTCTTGTACTTTCTTTACTTATTTTTCTGGACTGTTGACCCTAGGGTCTATCGGAAATAGGCTCTCCACCTCTGTGGTAGGGGTAAATTCTGCTAAACTCTATGCTTCTTAATCCCCACTTTGTGCGATTACACTGACTATGTCGTTTTAATTTAGAAGAGGAATTTGACACACCGAGATTTTTTTATTTTTGTCTTTTCAGAAGATGGTTTTCAGAAGAATTCTTGTTTTGATGATGGGATGTCTGGGATGTGCTGATCAGACAACAGAACAAAATGCTAATAATAATATGGATTTCAAGTCATCAGTTGTAGATGAATCTGCTATTACTACTCTTAGAGTCAGACTTAGTGATGGGAGGTACCTGGCTTATAGAGAAAGAGGAGTACCCAAGAACAAGTCAAAATACAGCATCATTCTTGTTCATGGATTTGGCAGCTCCAAAGAAATGAACTTTATGGCCTCTGATGTAAACACAAATAACTCTCTCTCTATATATCTGTCCCTTTGAATCTTTTTTTTTTGTTTTTGACTGTGGTATTCGGATGAGCTTTCACACACCTCAACTAGTTCCATGGGATTAGGTAACTCTGTTCACCAATATTAGGATAAATGGAAAGGATCACCTAGTGTTTTTGTCTCTGTTGGGAATTGAACTTGAGACCGACCCCGTGACTCTCAACCACTTCATTGGCCACTAGTATACACCCTTGGAAGCCTATCTCTTTGAAACTTGAAATCACTTTTTTTCTGAAAAAGGTTAGTTAAGGATCAAAGTGATTTAGTGTTGACAATTGGGTGAATAATATGAAAAATAAGCCCAGTGGGGTGATAAGACACTTACATAGTTTAAGTTTGTAGCTGAGAATTTTACCCTAGTTTGAGTGTGTTTGTTTGTATGCCGTATCCCAAGAAATTATTGAAAATGTTGGTTGATGCAGGGGTGTCACCACACCAGTAATGCAATGATCCCATGAGTGCTACGAAGTTTAGCATTCTTGGACGAGAGTAGTAATAGGATGGGTAAGATGCTAAGAGGTCCTTGTTTTGCATCCTTCACTGACCTCAATTAGTTTGAGATTGAACTGAGAGGTCCTTGTTTTGCATCCTTCACTGACCTCAATTAGTTTGAGATTGAACTGTAGTTAATCGATTCCCTACCCCCTCGAAACAAGGTTGACTGGCTTGATTATTGCTTTAAGTCAATTTACTGACATCGAAAGGCCAAACAAATAATCCAAACGAGAAAATCATATCTTCAAAAATCATACTCATTGAAGCCACGTGGCCGACCCCCTAAATTTTTCTTATAGATCCGCAATCATGTTAAAGTTTCTGGTGTTGTTTAGCTTTTGTAATTCCTTCTTTTGGTTAGGATTTCTTGCAGGAAATCATTTTCCGGTCTGTTTTCAATAGAAGAAATGACATTATTGAATCTGCATAATACCATTGAGAATGTTCTAATAGTACCTTAGATCTCAGGAACTCCTGGATGGAATGGAGATATACCTCCTGATATACGACAGAGCTGGATACGGAGAGAGTGATCCAAATCCAAAACGATCCGTTAAAAGTGAAGCATCTGATATCGAAGAGCTAGCTGATCAATTGCAATTAGGATCCAAGTATTATGTTATTGGCGTGTCGTTGGGATGTTACCCTGCTTGGAGCTGCATCAAACGCATTCCTCAAAAGTATAACAAAACTCGCTTCACATGAATTGGAGATTTCTAGCTTTTGTTTTCAATTGACAAATATGCTGCTGCAGGCTTGGAGGAGTGGCTCTAATAGTCCCGTTTATAAATTACAAGTGGCGCTCGCTACCTGATGATCTCACGAAGGATGATTACAGGAAACAACTCTGCCGGCTTATGCTTTTGCTCACATGCTATACTCCGGGGCTATTACATTGGTGGTTCACTCAAAAAATGTTCCCATCAGCTACTGTTCTTGAAGGAAATCCTAAATTTTTTTGTGACAAAGACTTGGGCGTCTTGAAGAATACAGACGGATATCAATTGTTCACTCAGGTAAAACATTATCAGCTATGACCAAACAAAGAGAAGGAAACAATGTACTCATTCAACCAACTTTCTTAACGGAAATTTGGTTAGTTATACTTGTTTAAGTTGACTCGGTAGTGATACGAGCAGTTAAGCGTTCCTTGGCCAGTTCCGTGAGCTTTACTGATTTTGATTTCATACTTATGTGTAGTAGTATAGGGACTATTCCAGATTTCTGGTTTGTGACACAGTTTACGTCTATTGACAGGACGGGATAAGGAAACGAAGGGTATTTGACTCCCTTCGTCGTGATTTTATTGTGGCGTTTAGCAAGTGGGATTTTGATCCGCTGGAGCTAAGTAACCCGTATCCACAAAACGAAAGCTCTGTTCACATATGGCAAGGTTACGAGGACAAGGTTGTGCCGGTTCAATTACAAAGACACGTCTCGCAAACGCTCCCTTGGATTCGGTATCATGAAGTTCCTGATGGTGGCCATTTGCTTGTGTATGATACTGCTGTGTGTGAAGCTGTCTTGAAATCACTTTTGCTTGGAGAAGATCCTCCATTGTACAGGCCTAAATTAGGTGTTTGAGTCTAAGTTGCGCGGACTCTTCACGTTCGTTGTCGAACTCGTGTTGGATTCTCCGAAAACACACTACTTTTGGAGAATCCGACTCGCACCCATTGACATATTTGAAGAGTCCAAACAACATAGGTATGAGTATTAGTTCATTCATTGTACCCAAAGATGCCCGTTGTAAGTTACTCCATCTGTATCAATTTGTTTGTATTACTTTCTTTTATAGTCTGTATAAAACGTAGTCTCTTTCCTTTTTGGGCGATTCGGTAATTTCAATTTTTTTACATGGCATGTTTAAGGTGACATGATTAAAGGGTATCTTGATACAATTCAACCAAGGGTGGACATGGTATAGTAGACACCGAGTACCGTACGAAACCGAATTTTTTGACAATGCAATGACATGGTATTTGGTATGTATGTCTCAAAAAGTTTGGTATTAGTACAGTATTTGATATTTATGAAAAAAATATTGAAATACCAAATACCATTCCGAAGTGTATAGTTACATATAATATTCATGTATATGTAGCTATATAATACTAGCAAATATACTAAATAATAACTAATTATTTAGATGTTGAAATTTTGACCACCCTATCTTGACTTAAATGTTCGGTTTGAGTGTTTGATTAATAAGAGAATTGTTTGTACTTCGAATATTTTTACATGTGTAAAGTATTAGTATCACATAATTTGAGACATTTCTTGAAAAGCCAAAGTCATTATTCTTTATTATATGTGTGTATATATATATAAGTTGTAGTTGACTACACTATGGTAACCGACGTACAGTACATGCAAAATATCGAAATTTAACTTCAACATACCAATCACACTAAATTAATTTGGTATGATAATGGTATAACACTTATAAAAATCGAAATTATCGAACAAAACTTTTCAACATCATATCATGCTCATTCCTACATTTAATATATCTTTAATCTAAAATTATAAAAATTTATCATTTTTACATTATTAATTCTATATATTAACTCTATATTTAATATATCTTCAACATACCATTTTTTTTAATATGAATGATTTTGCGGGCTATTATAACCTATTTATCAACAGAAGAAATTAAAATTATCCTAATAAAGGATACAATGTAAATAATTTTATATATATTATATATATATATATATATATATATTATATATATATATATATATATATATATATATATATATATATATATAATATATAACTAAACAAAATATCAGCATTAATGATACCAATAGAATATATGATACTGATTTAGTGTCAGTTAAACGAAATTAGTTGAGGATATATAATTTAATTATTAGTGGATATGAATGTTAATAAGTGTATATTTGTAATTATTTTACTTTTATGGGGTAATCGCTTAATTTCCCTTAAAATTATCCTATTTGTGCCAATCACCCTTTTTGGATTAGTCTAATTTTAGGCCCAAGCATAGTTTTTAGGGAAAATTTCATATATGACAAACTGAATTTATGAAATAATATTATATGTGTATAGTTTACATAATTACATTCTATATGTATAGTTTAGTTTGTTATCTGACTTTTAATTTGTATAAAATGTTTTTTTTTTAAAAAAATTGTACTAAATTTTACTTTTCCATTAAATAGTAACAGTAGCCCTAAATACGATAACAAACATTTACATAATTTCATGATTTATGCTAAACATTCAAAATCAAAATTTTCTCATAAAAGAATTTTGTAACGACAGAAAGACTATGCAAACTTGTTTACGGAAAACTAAACTCTTTAATGTATATAAAGTTTATATACGAATGTCAATAAATTGGATATAAATTATTTAATTTGTACCAAATTGTAAAGTAATTATTATATACATATACAAGTAATTGTATATGTATAAAATAAAAAAATGAATATATTATTTGTATATACACAAGTTCCTCAAGAAGTTTTCTATAAAATAACGTAAAATACAAAAAAATTATGATTAAAAACAAATTATTGCACAAATAATTGTACCAAAATTTTTAAAGTAATTACTTGTATACATATACAAAAAATTGTATATGTATAAAAAAGTTTATATACGATATAAATAAAATGAATATAAAAATATACAAAAAAATTTTTTGTATATATATAAACAAAGTTATATGCGAATAAATAAAATGAATATCACGTATAAATAAAAATATGATAATTCGATGTACAAACAACTATATTCACAATATTCAAGCAAGTAATTCTTATAGAAAGAGATGAATCTTCCATTCTGCTTTTGAAGAACTAGTAATTTGATAAGAAAAATAATTTTTTTAAAAAAATATATATGAAAAAGTAAGAAGTATAATACATATACAATTGTCGAAGAAGGATTTTTTTTTAAAAAAAATAGATTCATGGGTTGATTTTGGCGATTACCTGCGAAAATTGAGAGCAAGACAAATGGAGAACGTGAAATCTTCCTTCAAATTCAAAATAAAGTGGAGTGATTTTAGGAGAAAGATATGTAATTGGAATAGGAGTGATAAAATTAATTTTGTATAAAATTATATATAGAAAATCATAAATAAGTCTTTTACTGGTATACAAATAGGTGGTAAGTCCCATTAATTATCGCAAAAAAATGAAACTATAATCTCTGAGAGTAAATAAATTAAACTATACTCTTATTAATTGATTACTTAATATAGTTTGTCATCTCACATAATTTTTCCATAGTTTTATACAAATTTTATATTTGAGCTCAATTTATCAAAGAAGATTTAATTTGGATAATCTTACACCATTTTTTTAGGAAACTTACAGAAATGTCATACATTTACGACATTTATGTAAATTACATTATCCAATATATCCGAGAGGAGATTTTTATAAAAAATTTAAATGGTAGATTTTCTTAGAGATTATGATATCTTAAGTGGTGTATTTATGTACTTTTTCAAAAAAAAAATTAAAAAACTTAACATTTATAGGCAGGTCTATTCACTCACTTAATCCTAACGGTTTGTAGACATCGTCAACATGTACTCAATATATCATATGTATAACTAATGTATATTATGTATACCTAGATTATACACACTATAATGACCGTCTAAAAAATATTCTCCCACTTAATCCTAATTTGCTTGTCATAAAATGTCATTACAACACATTACCCCCTTATTTAAAGTGGAATTAGTAATATTTTTTGTAACGACCTGTTTAGTCGTTTTGAGCAGCAGATTTTAATTCTGGAAAAACAGGCCAAGACCACGGGCACTGCGACGGACCGTCACAGGCACGACGGCCCGTCGAGGGTGCATCGTTTCAGCATACTTAGAATTCTGAAATTGGATACTAAAAATCGACTCTCTTTAAATTGTGACGGACCTGCAGGACGTGCCGTCACATCCACGACGAACCGTCGTGAGTTCCCGTTGCAAAACACTTCAACTTTTGAGAATTTGGTACAAGAAACGAGTTTCTGACCGTCAGGACGGAGGTGCAGGACGGACCGTCACTGGTGTGACGGGCCGTCACAGTTCACCTGGATTTTGGGAGGTTGCGACGACCATCGTGACGGACCGTCGCAGGCACGACGGCCCGTCACAGGTTGCGCAAATCCCAGGCAGAATAGGATTCCTCTACACGTTTTAAAGGTCATTTTGGACTATTCTTTCCTTAATTATAAAGTTAGAGGGTTAATATTAATAAGTCTAATTACTTGGGGGTTAAAAGAGGTAACCTTAAGTTAATTAGAGGGTTTTATTGGCCTCTTTCACACTTAATTATATGTTAATTAGGGTAAAGGAAAGAGGGTTTGAATAAAACAAACAGAAAGAACAAAGAGAAAGAGAGGGATCGATCGAGAGGGAGGAGAAAACGCAGCTTGAGGATTAGCTTGTTTGATCAATTCTTCGGTGGAGGTAGGTTATGGTTTTCATGCTACTTGTAGTAAACTCTTAATAGTGAATGATATGTGTTGATAGTATTGCAAACCCTACTATGTGCTTAATTGTAAGCTTGCATGAATATGAATATGAAATTGTGACAAACTAAGCATGATGAAGCTATTGAATCCCAAATCTTGAAAGAACCCTAATTCACTTGTTAATGATGATGCCTTAGTATAAAAGAAGGCTTGATATATTATATAATAAGATTGATGATGCCTTAGTATGAAAGAAGGCTTGATAAATTATATATTGAGAATGATGACGCCTTAGTGTAAAAGAAGGCTTGATGAATTAGGGGATCGGGTGCCACGTTCCGGTACCAGGATAGAGATAGAGGATCGGGTGCCACGTTCCAGTACCAGGATAGAATATGAGGATCGGAGTGTCACGTTCCGACACCAGGATAGTATATGGATCGGGTGCCACGTTCCGGTACCAGGATAGAATGAATATGAGGATCGGAGTGTCACGTTCCGACACCAGGATAGAATATGAGGATCAGAGTGTCACGTTCCGACACCAGGATAGTATATGGATCGGGTGCCACGTTCCGGTACCAGGATAGTATATGAGGATCGGAGTGCCACGTTCCGGCACCAGGATAGAATTAGAGGAGCGGAGTGTCACGTACCGACACAAGAGGAAGAAAGATAATGAATCTTGAAAGATAATGAATATACTCAATCTAATGAACTTAATTCCCAAATGAGTATGGTATTGAGGCTTGAGTCCTCATGTGTGAACTCGGTTGTATTCATTGACATGTTGAGTATTGTAGTTGATTTACATTATTATTGCTATATACTGTTCCCTATTTTGAGTTGGCCGATGATATCTACTTAGTACTTGTGGTTGTACTGACCCCCTACTTTTATGTTTTCTTCTTTGTTATTTGTGGAATGCAGCGAACGTTCCGTCAACTTCAACTCAACAGTAGATCTAGCCAGTCTTCACTACCTTCGAAAATTCAGGGTGAGCTAACGCGTCTAGCTTGGACTGGGTCTTCTTCTTCAAGTCTTGATGCCTTGAACTTCCGGCATGGACTAGCTTTTATTGTTTTAGCTTCTTAGACAGTTTTAGTTTAGCAATTTGAGATAGATGTTCTTGTGATGATGACTTCCAGATTTTGGGAATATTAATAATAGTTTTGAGTTGTTTTATTAATGAGTTTAAGTCTTCCGCATTTCTTTGTTGATATTGTATCAAAATGTTAAGGGTTAAATTGGTTGGTTCGCTCACATAGGAGGGTAATTGTGGGTGCCAGTCGCGTCCCCGATTTGGGTCGTGACATTTTTCTTCCAAATTATACAAAAATTAAAGTCTATTTAGCCAAACTTCTAAAACATGTCCAAAAATGAAGGGATCAATTGGTTCTGGTGTTTTATCTATGATCTAACGAATAAACTATAATACAAGTGTGCTACACATTCTCAATGTATATTTTTAAAAAAAGCATAACTCAATTTAGTAAATATTTTTTTTGAGCTTGAAAAATCAATAAAAGTTTAATAATCAACTAGAGTTAATAATACATTTTTAAAATTAAATTTTGAACCTAACTTAATCATAAAAACTATATCAAGATGTAAGGATTATTCAAATTATATCAAACAGACCTCTTAAAGAGCGATCGATGCAAAACACTTCATACACATCTCACCACCCATAACATTTTATAAAAGAAAAATTTCCTTTTTAAGCATTTTTTGCTTTAATATCACCATTTTAATATACTATAAACTTATTTGAAGCACGATCTTTTTATTTTGATAAACAAAAAGGTATATTGTAATTTAATAAGCATCAGTACAAGTAAATGGCCGAGTATGGCTAGTAACGTCCGAGAAAGGAATTGGGATTACATTATACAAATTAGTAGGGTACGGAGCCTAAAGGGTACAAAATATTAACAAAAATTCCAAAACGGTATATAAAATTTTATATTAACCAAAACGGCAAAATCGCTGCATCAACAGCGATTTACTTCCCCGGAAAAAGCAAAATCGCTGCAAAGGCAGCGACTTCCACATTTCAAAAAAAAAAAATTCTTTTTTTTTAAATCGCTGCCTAGGCAGCGATTTTCCTTATATAAAAAAACTAAAAATTATAAATCGCTGCCTAGGCAGCGACTTTTAAAAAAAAAAATTAAAATTGCTGCCTAGGTAGCGATTTCATTTTTTTTTAAAAAAAAAAATTCACATTTTGCAAAATCGCTGCCTCTGCAGCGATTTTGCTTTTTCCGGGGAAGTAAATCACTGTTGATGCAGCGATTTTGCCGCTTTGGTTAATATAAAATTTTATATACCATTTTGAAATTTTTGTTAATATTTTGTACCCTTTAGGCTCGGTACTCCATATTAGTACCTTCTATATTAAAAGACGACTTTTTTGACCTAACATAAAGAGTCTCTACTTTATCTATTTCTGTGCTACTAGAAATAATCAACAGAAGAGCTATCTAAAATACGTAAAAGTTATAAATATATATATTTACCGATATATAAAGAATTATATTTTACAACAATATAAGTCAACTAAGAGTGTGTAGGAGACAAGATCCATTGATCCAATCTAGCCATAATTAAATAATAAAATGGAAGCTACGCATAAATCTTGCCAATCCGTTAAGGAAGCTACAAGGTTCACTCTCTTAGAATTTGACCTATAATATTTAATCTTACTCTAATATCTATGCACATATATATTTACATAATAAGATTATTTATAGGTTAATTTTTAAAATAATTTATGTTATCAACGAAGTTCATCCAAATGTGGATATCAACATCATACAAGTAGTTATTAGATCGACAAGAGTTATGGGCCGAGAACAAGCAATATGATTAGGTTAATTTGGGATTCAGGTTTGAGTAGTGGACATGGAAACAGTTCCAAAAAAAAAAAAAAGGATACTGTATGTAATTTAGGGATTATGCAAATTGTCGAGAGCAAAATGTCTAGTCCTCTCAATTCCTTTCTTTGAATCTATACTTCTCATTTCCCTTCTAATTATCTTTTATACAATACCTTTGTTTGTTAGTTTTATTTTCCATTATAACTTCGAATTTAGTGATTTTAATATTTGAATGTTTCTATCGTGAAATAGTATTTGTTACAATTTATGATATGCCTTAATTGATAATTTATGATAACATATGTAGGGCTCCTTTCTTTTTTTTAATAATCGGTCTCAAAAAATATATATTTCTATATTTGATACTTCTTGTATCCAATGTTACCTCTTCAGTATTGATTTGATATACATCCTAAGGTGCGATAAATAAAATAATAATTTTATTTTATTAATATTTGAATATAATAAATTTAATATTTTGATAAACGTATTCATAAAATTTAATAAAAGTTAACAATAAAGATAAATTAACAACTAAGTTATAAATTTTATCTTGTTTTTCAAACTGGACAAGTAAAAGTTCACATCTATATTTAATATAGTAAAGTGTGAACAAGTAAAAAATAGATAGAAAAAGTAACAATTTAACTTCAAATAATTTACTGATATTTAATATAGTAAAGTCTGAACAAGTAAAAAAATAGATAGAAAAAGTAACAATTTAACTTTAAACAATTTACTGTTATTTAATATAGTAAAGTGTGAACAAGTAAAAAAATAGATAGAAAAAGTAACAATTTAACTTTAACCAACTTACTTTAGAATCAGAAGTTTTTAAAGAAGTTCTTTCATTTTTTTATAACAAGAAAAACTCGTGGTCACTATCCTTTATGTGTATACAGAATAAAACCCTCACTTTTATATAATAACTCGCAAATCACACGAAAAAAATTTCCCTTCTTTCCTTGAACTACCTACACATATAGAATAAACAATCTTTATATATAACTTAGATCCAATATTGTCCATCTAATAAAACCTCAATACTTTCTACAAATTTCTGCATCATTCTTTTTTACCAATAGACAAAAGTTTATAAAATTGCCCACCACTTCTTGAGATCTATGCATGCATTAATTGCTTCAGTCAATAAAACCTTAGCCTCTCATTATATATATACCACTAGTACATATATCATGAACTTAAGTCTTAAATAACCTTAAAAGAAAGAAAGAAAAAAATTTCAATTATTAGAGATGACAAATATTAGGGGATTGAGTTTAACCATTTTGTTAATTAATGTTGTTTTAGCTTCTACCCTCCTAAATGGAGCTTTTGGAAGTATTGACCCCTTTCAGGTAAGTATGGATTCAGGATTTAAGTTTTATATAATTTAAATTATAAGTATGTTATTTTTTTTATTTTAATTTATTTATCTTAATTTAAATTGTTATGAAAGTTTAGGAAAATTAATCTTTTTAAAAAAAGTTTTGTGATATTAAATTTGCAATGCGTGAACTGTATTAAAAACTTTTTGAATCTTGTAATCTTAATAGAAAGGGCTATGAGGAGTTACTCCTACTAAATATTGTCTTCATTCATCGGGTGTACACCAATCAATACATATGCACCACGTGTTTAAATTTACAGTTCATGTTATTCAATCTTTATTAATTAACATGTGTTTTACTTCATTAAATCACATAATAAAAGATGTTGATGTAAAGACTCGATGAGGATAAATTTTTTCCATCTCAATTCCTAAATAAGTTTTTAACTTTTGCATTTTGTTTCAAAATAAAGTGATGTTTATATCATCAAAAAGACAATAATTTTGTTCATTCAATTTTACCTTATTAAAATAAATAAAGTTTTACATAATCAAGAAACTAAAACTATAGAGAAAATTAATAAAAAAATACTTTTTTATTTTCCAGGAAAAAGTAGATTTTCACGGGGTATACACAAGCTAAAAACACTATTTATTTAGAAACAAACGAAGCGTAAAAAGTAACAATATTTTTTTAAAAAAAATAGATTGAAAATAACATTGTTTATAATTTCATGAATTTTACATATATTCCACATTAGAAATAATGAATTTAGATTAATCTGACTCTGTGTCTGTGCCCCTTATTGCAGGCAGCTTTAGTTCATTGCAATGCTGGCCTATTGAAAAACAAAATTGTTGCAAAGCACTAAGTGTTGCTGTAAACAATGAGAGATTTTGCTGGTCTTCTTTGTTTGGACAGATTTTTATTGCTGATCTTATTAATTGTCGTGTTATTCCTAAGTGCTAAAGTAAGTCAATTATATTACACTATATGTACTATATTGTTTAAGGAAACAAAAAAGATTTTTCATACATAATAAAAGGGCCGGCCTAACTCGAGATATAATAGGGTAGGACTAAGATTTTTGGAGCCCATTTAAAAAAAAAGATTTTTTAGTCCGGTCTGAATAAGTCTACTGATTTGTGGGGTTTGAGAAACATTGGTAGGGCTGGTATGTGGGTTAAATAAAAATTAATTAAAAAATATAATATAATTATTAACATTTAAAATTAAAGAGAGTCTAAACTCAAAACAATTAGATTAATATTTCTATTTAGATATTTATATTTTTACTTGAATTTTTTTAATAAATATTATAAAGACAATTTTATTTGTGGATTTGACAAACAAGTAGTAACATTAACATCAAATAATGTTGTTTTGTCGATATTTATGATAATATTTTTAAATTATAATTTAATTGAATAATTATAAAAAAAAACATAGTTTTTTAAAAAATGGGCTGACCCTGCAAGCCTGTAGCCCACGTACTTATGGGTTGGGCCAACCGTTTTCTGGCCCATACAAAAATGGGCTAGCTTGGCTTGACTCATAAAATGTCAAAGCCTGTATAAACTAGCTCGGATGAGATGAGTTAGACCATATTGACAGCTCTTTTTAAAAATAGTCTTAAATGTGTTATTCTGAATAAATATTCATACATATCAAGTCTTCTTTTGATTTTATTTTATGTGCAGGTACTTGCCTAACAACAAAAGAATGTCAAACAAGAAATCAATTAGCTGGTGTTTTGACATTGATTTTCTACTATGTCTAGAGAGGAAAAAAAAAACAAAGAACGAAAAGTTGAGTGTTATAGTTCTCTATAATATTACCTCAATATTGAGTACTTAATTAGTTTGTGCAACTTTATAATGAATAAATGTGTTTTGGTACCAATTACATCGCGTAATTTGTCTCAAATAATATATTTTAACATGTTTTTTTTTACCTCTCCGTAGAGCTTAGCTTTCACTGTTTTGCTCCCTTGATGACTTAAGCTTACAATCTTAAGATTAGAAGCGAGAATTGATCAGGATACTTACTATCCGAATAGTTCTCTTAATAAAGACAATTCATTATTTAATCCTTATATATAAAAGTGAGTATGATTACTAGAATATATATATCCTCAGTTCAAAGAAAGTCAAAATTATTTCAACAAATATTTTTTAAAATTTAATTCAAGTCAAACTTTGGTAAATTGGGGTTATTGGTAATGATCCTCATAGACACTTCAAAATTTTGTGTTTTGTCTTAATTAATTTCTTTTCGTAGCTTAAATGTGGTATTTGTGATCTTTGGAAATGGGTGATATAATTCTAAGGTAGTTGGATATGTTTTAAAAGAGGTTTTCGACTTGAAAAGCTAATGAGTTTGATTAAAACCGATATTTGAGTAAGAAGAGCTCAAATAAAGTTTCGATAATTTCGTTAGGTCCAAAATGTGATTTTTGATTGGGATGGATGTGGATAGATCTCGTGGGGCTCGAGTGTGATTCGGGCCCTTGGATCAGTTTCTAGTTAAGTAAAAAGAATAAGTTTGACCATGGTCAACTTTTGATCAAGTCAATATTATATTCGTGATTTAATGATTTCAACAAGTTCATAACGCGTTTTACAAACAATACTAGAGAAACACATAATGTCAAAGACCACCAAGTTTACCTAGGTTTTATACCCATAAAAGTCACCATATAAGAACGAAAAACTTTATTAACAATCATAGAAACACCAACACGAGTAGAAACATGAACAAGAACATCAAGTGAATCATAAATTATATACAGAACCATCACGAAATAAATAGACACATAAGAGAAAATGGAACCTAGGTCGAATAAATTATGAAGTTGGGGTAGGTGCAACCATCTTCTGAAGTGGTGCCTCCAACTCATCCAGAAGTTAATTTGGATCACTAGATACCAATTGTAATCAAGTAATAACACGAAGAAAGAAAAAGAAATAAGTTTTCCTGTTGCCTTTTAGCCTCTCGAAGAGCAGTACAAACATATTTGTACCATTCGAATCTACTAGACATGTTTTTATACAATGAAATTGACGAATCTAAGACTCTAATATCAATCTTGTCATAATCCAAACCCTCTGTGATTGACACACACTAATCCCTCGATGATAATCATATCTAACCAACTAAAACATGTTGTAACTAAGTCATTCGTCATTATTTAAAAGCTTTTAAGCAAGAAATGAGAGGTTCAACATGCTTTGTGTTCTATGTACAATGATTTCAATACAATTGTATAACCTATGTATCATATTAGTCTCATCTATCACTTATTTAATCACTCATATGTACACACTCTCTAAAGAAGGATCAACTACCTCTAAAGTACACACCTCTCGGATGCGTCTCTACCACTGAGTCGAAGCAACTCTGCGCTATTTTTGTCAGATGTCGTGAAATAACTGAGTTAACTCCGATGGAGGGCTTGGCCTAACAACCCCCTTATTCCACAAGTAGGATAGAAGTGACCCGACTTGACGGTATCAGAGGATATGATGGGTTGTCCTCTCCCAGCAAGAAAATGGATGTGCGTTTAACGCGCAACGACTTTCGCGCTAGCTCAATCCGTTGCTTGTTCGATCTGAAGGAATCAAAATTCCTACTTATTACTTACTATCGCTCAGACAACTATTTTATTACTGATCAAGTAGCGTTTCGTGAATAATAATATAGAATATGTAATTCACCACAGTAAGTCCAAAATAAACATTCTAAGCCCAATCAGGAGCCCTTATGAAATAAATGAATTTAACAATGAATATTCATTTATTGTTATAATGAATATAACAAGTACATATTACAAACAAAAGCTTCAATAATTCACATCTTATTTATAAAAGCATTATCAACCCAACTGAAATTAATCACAAACTACGTCTAAAGACCAATCAATATGATTTATAGATTCACAACACACACGAGAATAATCAAAGTATAAAACTCTAGATAAAATATAACCTACCTCAACCAAACACTTGGACAAGCAAGATATTTCATGTGAGCCTTTTTTTCCTCAAAGTCACAAAATGCTCAAAATCTAAAACTAATAAATAGAATAATATTTCATCATATTTTTTTTTAAATCAAAATAACCTTGACCATTCAAAACTCACTTAATTCTATCCTCTATCAAGGTATAAGTCACTAGTGAAGGGTTATATCATCATAAATAGTTTTTCCATCATAACAATAACCTAACAAATAGAGTTTCTACTTCATTCGCCCCTCTAAGGGAATTTTTTATGCCTAAGGAATCATTTTAGGGAAATTACGCAGTTAATCAAAACTTATACTACTTAATTACTCATAATTGCTGCAGTTTGTTATAATTACCACCCACGACAAACATTATACATTAATTATGTTGGTTGACTTCTTTGTATAATTAGTCATATTTGTAAATGTATAATTTACCATAATATACAAATACATATGTATAATATACAATTATCTAATCAATATACATATACAATTCACCCCTCTCCCACTCTCTGCCTTCTCTTGCTCGCCTATCTCTTCTCTCCATTCTCTCCCAATCTCGCTTGTTTTTTTATACAAATGCATGTGTATAATATACAATTATCTAACCAATATACATATACAATTCACCTCTCTCTCACTTTCTACCCTCTCTCGCTCGCCTCTCTCCCATTCTAGATCGCCTCTCTCATCCCTATCCCAATCTCGGCCGCCTCTCTCCTCTCTCTTCCAATCTCGCTTGCCATACATATGTAATATACAATTATCTAATCAATATACACATACATTTCACATCTCTCCCATATTTTGCCCTCTCTCTGTCCTCTCTCCTCTCTCTCCCAGTCTCGCTCACCTCTCTCCACCCTGTAACATGTAGCTATGAGTTGTTATTATCAGACTATAGCTATAAAGAGTAATTAGGCTAACTTTAGTGGCTATATGTGAAAGTTCCCCATCATTTTATAGTGTTCTAGGTCCCACAACATCATGAACAATAACTAGATTATCAATTTCATGCTAAGAATTATAAATTAACAACTTACAATCAATGTAACCTCTAATCAGATCAATCCATATGCTTCCTCAAAAAAAATCATGGGTTCTAGGGTTTTAATCCATAATCTCTCCATTAAGAATATCCCTTTCAATTTGAGGATGATATCGAATTACTAGATGAAATGGTTTGACAAAAAAACTTACCTCAAAAATGAAAATAGCCTTAGACCTAGAAAAATTACCTATTTTAAGTTATCTGGTTCGAATATTTTAAGTTATGACGAAGGACTTGGATAAAATTAACTTAAAACGTACATTCTGTCTCGTATCGTCTGCTACAACGATAATTACTTTTGCTACAAAGGACTCATTGAGTTGATCCTTGATACTTGGAATCTATTCTCGCTATGACGAACTAAAACTTGTTATGATGGTCACATTGTAGAGAAATACCCAATTAATGCAATAAAAAACCCTAACAAAAGTAGCTCGGGGGAGATAATGGAAAGCCCATTCCAGAACATGTATTTTTCATTATAATAAACAGAACAACATAAAATGAATGTGTCAAGAACCAAAAATACTTGTTTTGAACTCTATACCCCGACTTTGTGTCTCATATAGAGGTCTAAATCACTATGTTACTGTCATGACGCAAACTATTTAGACGTGATCTGGCGAATAGGATCCTAAAAGATTCTAAACAAGGCACTTAGCATAAGCATAACACCAAGATGGACAAGATAAAGAAATAAAGAGATAAATCTGGATATAAGTCTCTATACTTCAATGACATACGATACCAAAATTAGAGTACAACAATCTCATATGAGAAAATATACCAAGTCTAGCATCAAGCCTCTATTATGACTAGAACAAACCTTTAGCTCACAAAAGAAGTCTAAAATTAGAATCACATGAAAGTTGTTATTTGTAGTTTTGATGATATAACAAACTCAGGGACCTTGTGAAGGTACTAGGTTCGCAACATGAACAGCTCGTTGACTGCCAGTTGGAGAAGGTACAGAAAGTTGGTGCACATTTCCCAACCGCGTCAGAAAAGTCAGACCTTTCCAACCAATGTCATAAGTTTAAGGAAAGGGACTTGTCTATACAATGTCACTTTCCTTAACATTGTTCTTTAGTTTTTGTAACTTTAAAAAGTACACTCAAGAACTCTTGCAAAGGCTATAGAAAATCAAAGTGAAGAATTATTCCAGAACAACCAAAAACCCAGGCGTATAGTGTGTAGTTGTTTGAGAATATATTCTTTTGGTCTTACATTGTAAACTGATCCTAAATCTATAAAGGAATCAGTGTGGTGGGTGTTGAAATTCTAAGTTGTCTAGAGTGATAGCTTAGTGGGTAATAACTTTTACTTAGGCTCATCTAGCAATAGAGTTATTGGTTGTGGTGAGATTAAAAACTTTTTCTCACATTTGTGTAACTGGTTTTACTTTTGCTTGTGAAGATTAGTGAAACAGTTGTGAAAATCCCGTGAGACAGGTCGTGGTTTTACTCCCTTGAGCAAGGAGGTTTCCACGTAAAATTCCTGTGTTGTTAAACTGCATTTACTTTCTGTTATATTCTTGTTTGTGTGTCAAGGGACCTGGTCCATTGACTGATAGTGGACTCATAGATTCTAACAAAAGCAATAAAAAATAGGTCCTTGAATCATGAGAACTCACTAATCTGCTAGAAATGCTGAATCAATACGATCTAGCTACGACTAAATGAAGGAACGCCAGACGCTATATATATATATATATATATATAATATATATATATATATATATATATATATATATATATATATATATATTACCTTGAATGTACTGGATATGGAGAACATGCATAAACATAAACGTGAAATATGATAAGTCTTGAAAACATAATGATGCATGACCAAATAAAACATATCAAGTCTTGATAAGCTAAAATCATAAATCATGAGACAATGTCAACGTAACAATTGAAAAACATAACATAATATTAAATCATAATCTTTGAGGAAGTCATAACTTTGTAAGAAAATCATAATCCACTAACCGATATAAATCATGTGAGCTAAAACATGGTGGTGTCTTATTCTCATACCAAAAAGAGATTGTCCTACTTGCCAAGGTAAAGATCTTCATACTTAAGCTTAGGTTGATCCATTAGGTATGTCTAATCGAGACCATGTCGTACAGGTATACACAGTTTTGGGACAAAAAGATTGCTTCTACAAACATGACCTTTACTAAAGGGAGAATACATCCCAAAGGTTTCTTGGTATTGAGGAAACTTCCAACAAAATAAGCATAATCATATTATAATTATAATACTTGAAAAGGTAAGAATCCAGTAATACCGACCCAATCATAAACTTCATATCATAGAATAAATCCTTTCAAAATAATGATCTTCATAGAATATTAATAAAAGCACTTATCTCCAAGAAATTAAATCATGATCATCTTTCATAATGAGAATACATCAATTTGAAGAAACCTCTTTCATAAAACATAATGATACTTTATCTAAAAATTATTGAAGAAGAAGGAAACTGACAATTGGAACATCTCAAAGGAACATGTCTAATGCAGTTGACTGACATGTCTACAACAAATGTTAATGAAGAAGGAAGCTGAGGATTGGAACATGTCGAAAGAACAGGTCCAACGAAGCTGACTGGCGAGTTGACATCACTGTTGTAGAAATAGAGTCGCATTAGGATTAGACTAATTATATTTATTAGAATTATATTTCGTCTAGAATTATATTACGACTAGGATTAGATTACTATTATAATTATAGTACAACTGGGATTAGATTATTTATAATTTCCTTATTATTATTATAGTAGTAATAGATATTGTCGTAGGACTTTAAGTATAATTAACTTAGGACTCTACAATTCTCTCCTATATAAGGAACTTGTTACTCAACATTATTCATCTTAGGTATATTTATATGCCTAAGTAGTCAAAATGTGTCTATGAATTGATTATGTTTGAGGATGATCTTGAGTTATTAGCTTGATTTTTTTGGTATACTTGTGATGATTTTGCACTTACACACATGATTAGTGATTTCAGGAACCCTCGGAGAAATTGGAGTTGGAACAACAAAAGGAAAGAGCAAAGACGAGCATGAAAATGGATAAGTATGGAAGCACCTAGGCGATGTGCGCTGCGTCAAGGACTGACATTCAGAGAGGTTTTAAGGCGCACTTCTAGGCACCGCACCAAGGCCTGACGCTTAGAGTCATTCTTCAGACACACTGCTAAGCGCGCTGCGCCACGAAATCAATTAGTGCCAGGCACTGTTAGGCGCGATGCAGGCATTCCGTCCCAGCCCAATTCTGAATTTCCCAAGTTTTAAACATTTCCTAGGAATTCTAATTTGAGTAGGATTTGTTCTTAAATTTCTCTACTATTGTAAATAAATCCTTAGACCGCCATTGTTAGGGGTCGATGTTTGTTTAATCTGAAAGAGCAAGAAGTTAAGTTTGTAATCCTTTTAACTTTTTTATTTTTTGGATTTTGCATGAACGATTATCTTTTCTTGATTTCTAAAAGTATAAGTAGTTGAATGCCCTAGTTCTAGGGTTGTGGCTACGAATTGATTGTTGAATATGTGAGGCTAATCCACGATTATCAATTCAACTTATTTCTATATTCTTGTTTTACTATTTTATACTTGCGCACCATAAAATATACCAGAGAAGAGATTAGATAGACAAGAGAATAATAATCGATCCAACGAGAGATTATTATTATCTGGGATAATGCCCAAGTACCCCCTCAAACTATGCCCGAAATCTCAGAGACACACTTATACTATACTAAGGTCCTATTACCCCCCTGAACTTATTTTATTAATAATTTTTTACCCCTTTTTAGCTTACGTGGCACTATCTTGTGGGCCCAATGATGGTTGACTTTTTTTTTCGAACTAGTGCCACGTAGGCTAAATAGGGGTAGAAAATTACATATAAATTAAGTTCAGGGGGGTAATAGGACCTTAGTATAGTATAAGTGTGTCTCTGAAATTTCGGGCATAGGTTGAGGGGGTACTTGGGTATTTTCCATTATTATCTCAACATGCTCTGCGTTCCTTATTTCTTAGGAAAACACAACAAGTATAATGAATATAACAAGTACATATTACAATCACAAAAAGACAAGCTTCAATAAGTCACATCTTATTTATACAAGCATTATCACCCAACTGAAATTAATCACAAACTACGTCTAAAGAACAATCAATATGTTTTATAAATTAACAACACATACGAGAAATCAAAGTATAACTCTAGATAAAATATAACCTACCTCAACCAAACACTTGGACAAGCAAGATACTTCATGTGAGCCTTTCTTTCTCAAAGTCACATAATGCTCAAAATTGAAAACTAATAAATAGAACAGTATTTCATCATTTTTTTTTGCAAACAATAACCTTGACCATTCAAACTCACTTAGTTTTATCCTCTATCAAGGTATAACTCATTAGCGAAGGGTAATATCATCATACAATAGTTTTTCCATCATAACAATAGCCTAACAAATGGAGTTTCTATTGAAAACTATATGCACAGCGGAAGCATATCATGATCTTTACAGCTTACATGAATAATAGATAACCAATACCGTTTATGCTAGAACACATAAATATACAAAATTTAATTTGATAAAACCTCTTGAAGCGTGAGCAGATACCTTCAAGCGAATCCCCAAGCTAGATAAACCTTCAAGCGAATCTACAAGATAGCTATGGTCTTCTACAGTGATCCCAAGTCACATCCGAACTCTCGCAATACTTGGGTGGGCAAGTATTGAATAGAAAACTAATTCCTCTATTTTCTAGGTTAGGAGAATCCCTATTTATAGAGATGTCTTCATAATTCAAAAAGGACTAGAAAACCTAGTTTTTCTAGAAGACTAGAAAACCCTATATTATTCTTTCTTTTCTCATAGAATTAGAATTCTAAGTTTTAGTGAAATATGGGCACTATAGGGACCACATAATTAATTACTGAGGTTTCCTATTATGGAAATAATTCCAAATAATTAATTTCAATCATTCTTATCATAATAAATTACAAATCATTCCATTGGAACTTCATAATTGCACTCCTCTTTTTCGTAATTCCCTATTAAACACTTGTGTAATTCCCCATGTTAAAATTTTAGATACTAATCAATAAATTAAATTACTGACAAATTTAACTTAATGATTAATTTCCTTTAGAACACTGCTTAACTTATTTCATGTGTCGAATTCATAAATCCACTTGCAAGATTTGACACGATGAAAACTTATAAGTTTCTCAAAAAGACATATCAATCAATCTTATAACGAGACATAAATTCCATCAACTAACTTATTATTTCACCAATATATATTATTATCATCTAACTTACCAAGCATATTGATCCATCTCAGAATCTCACCTTTTAATAAATTAAAACGATAATTAATATATGCATATCATAATAGTTATATCAGGATTAAGAACATAAGTACATTTAATAGTTTAGAGAATATGTTTTTGTTAGTCAGTCTAAAACAACTATCTCTACTTAGTCCCGTTCAATACATACAAAATGTATTAGCACAAGAAGTTGAAACTATACTGTTCCCATGATTAGGACAAATTACATATAATCTTGAGCTACAATCGTATCCGATGACATGTCCAATTTTCATCCTAGATTGTGAACCAAAAACTTTATACTTATAAGAACCGATGATTTAATCCTCTGTGTATAAGCTAAAACTCTACACACTAAATCATCTACTATATAAGTAAATAGACACCATAAACGAATATATGATCTATTGACATTGAGCAAATATTTATTCTCTAATAAATATTATTTGTTCATACATGTATATATCTCAAATAGTTTCTACTTTATTCTCCCCCTTAAGGGCAGTTTTTATGCCTAAGGAATCATTTATGGGGTTGTAAGTCTCATAACATCATGAAACATAATTAGATTATCAATTTAATGCTAAGAATTATAAATTAACAACTTAAAATCAATATAACCTCTAATTCATTAACCTATACGCTTCCTCAAAAAATTCATGAGTTCTATGGTTCTAATTCAATAATCTCTCCATTAAGAATATTCCTTTCAATTTCAGAATGATATCAAATCACTAGAAATGGTTGACAGAGAAGACTTACCTCAAATATGAAAATAACCTTATAATAACAGATAGTATTAAATAATAGTATTAAATAATATTAGTATTTACTGTGTACTAATCCTAGTCCTATTAGGATTAGTACTCCTTAATCCTAGTCCTATTAGGATTAGTACTCCTCCCTATATCTCCTATATATATCTCCCATGTATTCCCTTATTAGGTCAACACTTCAATACAATCAATATTCCTTCATGGTATCAAGAGCCAGAAAACCTAGATCTTCTTTTCTCTAGGTTTTTTTTTTTCTCTCTTTAGGGCACCAATCGTTCCCTCTCTTCTCTTGGGCGGCGGCAGCCAAGACAACCGAGGTGGATCCTCTCAATTCACTTCCTTCTGGTGTTAAACTCCTTCTCAGGCATCTTCATGCCCTGATTCCCGAAAAATTATCAGACATAAATTACCCTACATGGAAAAAATCACCGTTCTTACAGCCCTTGAGGCCAATTACCTTCTCAAATACGTCGATGGAAGCACAGAACCGCCGCTGGCAGTCATCACCGCCATGGACAAATCAGAAAAAACCAATCCGGCCCATGCCGCCTGGAAAGCCGTGGATGGCCAGATCCGATCATGTTTGATTGCGGTCATCTCTCCCACGGTTCAGAAACACGTCCGATCCTACACAACTGCTTCAGCCCTGTGGACGGCCCTCGCAACACACTATGCATCAATTTCCCACTCTCATATTTTTCAATTGCGTGATCGTCTCCACACAATTACCAAAGGCACGAAAACTATGGCGGAGTATTTAGACGAGGTCTCCACCATAATCACAGCCCTTGACACCTTGAACGAAATCATTCCCGAAAAAGATCTCGTCATGTGCGTCGTTCGGGGGCTCCCATCAGCTTAATCCTCCATTAAACAGGCGGTTCGCATCAGTCCAACGCCCTTTGACCTGGCTACTCTCTCCTCGTGGCTAAAAAGTGAAGAAATCAACGTGGATATGGAGAGCAAACTTCTTCTCCGAGAAGCCGCTATTATGGAGCCAGCCACCGCCCTCACCGCAAGCCAGAACTATCGCGGGGGGCATGGTGGCGGCCGGCAGTGGAGCCGCGGCGGCTACGGCAGAAACAGCAGAGGCCGCGGGCGCGACGTTCGGCAGGGCAGTCGTCCGCCGTACGACGGTCAGCAGCACGGCAGCAACAACAGCCTGCACTCCTTCGGCAGCGACGGGCAGTCATCTTCCAGCGGCGGGCAGGGCACTTACGAGCGGGATTGTCCAACTTGTCAAATCTGTCAGAAAATAGGACACACCGCTGCTCGTTGCTGGTTTTGGTATGAGGAGAGCCAAAATAGTGATAACCGTGCCAATTATGCATCTCAAGCCGGCTCTTCCTCTGAATGGCTGTTGGATACTGGGGCCAACATGCACGTTACTTCTGATCTATCCAAGCTTAACGCTCCAAATCCATATCATGGCTCCAATGGTATTACTGTTGGCAACAGTGAGTCCCTTAATATTTCTCACACTGGCACGGGTACCATTAAAAACCCCACCGCTATCTTTCACCTAGGTAACCTTACCCACGTCCCTTCTATTAAATTCAATCTCCTTTCAGTTCACCAATTCACAAAAGACAATAATTGCTCACTCTTGTTCACCTCTAATGATTTTCAAATCCTAGACAATACTACCAAGAGGGTGATTTTTCAGGGCCCCTGTGAGCATGGTCTGTACGTTCTTCCTGGCACAAGTTCGTCTGCCCACCCAGTTTCAGAAAGCGTTCCTGTGGCTCCGGTGGATCTTTCGGCTGATGGCCATAGTCTGTTGTGGCACAGTCGTCTGGGTCACCCGTCTACTCAAATAATAAATTCTTTAATGTCTCAATTAGGTTTTTCTTCCATTCATGTAAACAATTTTGACTCCTGTTCAATTGCTAAATCTCATAAATTACCTTTTATTTTATCCGAGAAGCGTACAACTGCATCTTTTCAACTTATTCATTCTGACCTATGGGGTCCTACTGCTGTTCCTTCATTTGCTGGTTTTCGCTATTATATTTGTTTTGTGGATGATTTTACAAAATACACTTGGTTGTACCCACTAAAACACAAATCACAGGCGTACACCACCTTTGTCACTTTTGAAAAAATGGTCAAAACACAATTCAATTCTCATGTTAAACTTTTTCGAAGTGACAATGGAAAGGAATATGTCAATAACATCTTTGGCCAGTTTCTGCAATCCCTGGGAATTATACATCAAACCTCCTGTCCATACACTCCTGAACAGAATGGGGGCTGAGCGTAAGCATCGCCATCTCATTGAAACGGTGGTTACTCTTCTACATCAATCTCATCTCCCTGTCTCCTTTTGGGTAGAAGCTCTAGCCACCGCAAACTACCTCATTAACAGAATGCCCAGTCACACTCTCTCCAACAAATCACCCTATCAACTCCTTTACCAAGAACTTCCCAATTATACCAACCTCCGCGTCTTTGGGTGTCTTGCCTACCCTTGGCTACGCCCTCATATTACTCACAAATTACAACCCCGATCCCGTCCTTGTATTTTTTTTGGCTATCATCCTACCTCCAAGGGTTATCGCTGTCTTCACCCACAAACTCATAAAGTCTACATATCTCGTCATGTCAAATTTGTCGAAAATGAGTTTCCCTACGAGTCTATTTCCTCCTCCACAAATACATCATTCATTGGCGTCCTTCCCCTTTTTCCAACATACTCACAGGGTCCCTCACCACCTTCCCCCACACCTCCACCCACTACCCAACCACCCCTCATCACCCCTTCGACCGTCACCCACAATACACCCGCAACCACCACCCACAGCCACAACCAACCCGAACCACCCCATACCCACAACATCTCCAGCCCGATCCGTTTTGGGTCATTCCCGGCCACCCTCGAATCACCACCGCCCGTGCCACTCCCCAATACTCATCCCATGTTAACCCGTGGCAAAGCCGGTATCTTTAAACCCAAAACCTTTCAGGCTACCATACTACCAAATACACCCCTTCCCGATAGTGAACCAACAACCTACTCTGTTGCTCAAAAAATGCTTATTGGCGTCATGCTATGGATGACGAGTTTAAGGCTTTGACTGATCAGAAAACTTGGGTTCTTGTACCTAAGCCCCATGGGCGGCACCCAGTGGGCTGTAAATGGGTGTACAAAATTAAACACAATGCGGATGACAGTATTTCCAGGTACAAGGCTCGTTTGGTTGGTAAAGGCTACAATCAGGAGTATGGGCTTGATTACTCTGAGACATTCAGTCCTGTTATTCGGCAGGAAACCATTCGCCTGGTACTATCACTCGCCGTGCGCAACAATTGACTCATCAATCAGTTGGATGTTTCCAATGCTTTTCTTCATGGCATGCTTGATAAAACTATCTACATGACGCAACCACCGGGCTATGTTGATCCCCGCTTCCCTCAACATGTTTTCAAACTCCAGAAGTCTCTGTATGGGCTCAAGCAAGCCCCTCGTGCTTGGTACACACGTCTGAAAACGTTCCTCGAGGGACTCGGCTTCACGTGTTGCGTACACGACACGAGTCTGTTTACTCGACATTCAGCACATGGTACAGTCATTCTTCTAGTATATGTAGATGATATCATTATTACAGGCTCTACTACAGCTCTCATTCAGGATGTCACTCGAGCTATGCATACTACCTTCAAAATGAAGGACCCTGGCCCGTTACATTATTTTCTGGGAATGGAGGTTTCTCGGACAGGCAGCGGCTTGTTTCTTCATCAGTCAAAATATGCTCGAGATCTGTTGCAGAAAGCAGGACTGGAAAAATGCACCAGTCAACCAACACCGATGGCAGTCTCTTCGTCTACGAATGGAGCCGACACCCCCTTTGCCGATATCACCCACTTTTGCAGCCTCATTGGGGCTCTACAGTATCTGGCCATTATCCGTCCTGACATCCAGTTTGCTGTCAACCGAGTTGCTCAGCGCATGCATCAACTAAGTGAACATGATTACCATTGTCTAAAATGCATTCTCAGGTACATTTTTGGCACTCTTGGTCGTGGTTTACTCATTCGACCCGGGGACTTGGAGCTTCGGGGTTTCTCAGATTCAGATTGGGCGAATGATAAAAATGACAGAAAATCTACATCGGGGTTTCTCATTTTTTTTTGGGCCGAACCTGATCTCCTGGTGTACAAAAAAACAACCCAAGGTCTCTCGGTCCTCGACTGAAGCTGAATATCGCGCCCTTGCTCTTCTTGCTGCTGAGACCATGTGGGTCACATATATTCTTCGCGAATTCCGCGCCACTCACACTGTTCCTGCTCTCTATTGTGACAATAAATCAACCATCTGTGTGACCAAGAATTCCGTCCTACACACCAGAATGAAGCATGTTGATACCGATTGTCTCTTTGTTCGCGATGAAGTTCAGGCCGGCACCATGACTGTGCAGTATGTACCCACTGAAGAACAACCGGCTGATATTCTCACCAAGCCTCTCCCGAGCTGACAGCACGATTACCTCAGTTCCAAGCTTCTGTTCGCTTCCGCTCAGCTCAGCTTGAGGGGGGATGATAACAGATAGTATTAAATAATAGTATTAAATAATATTAGTATTTACTGTGTACTAATCCTAGTCCTATTAGGATTAGTACTCCTTAATCCTAGTCCTATTAGGATTAGTACTCCTTCCTATATCTCCTATATAGATCTCCCATATATTCCCTTATCAGGTCAACACTTCAATACAATCAATATTCCTTCACCTTAGACCATGAAAAAATAACCCCTTGAATATCTAGTTCGAATATTTTAAGTTATGAGGAAGGATTGGATAAAATCAACTTAAAATGTACATTTTGTATCGTTTCGTCTTCTACAACATTCATCACATTTGCTACAAAGGATTCATTGTGGCGATCCTGAAACTTGAATCTACTCTCGCTATGGCTAGCTAAAACTCCCTACGATGGTCTCATTGTAGCGAAATACCCAACAAATGCAGCAAAGACCCCTATAAAAAGTAGCTCAGGAGAAGATAATGTGAACCCCATTTCACAACATATGTTTTTATTACAATATATCACGACATAAATCGAATGCATCAAGCACAAACAATACTTGTTTCGAACTCTCTACTCAGTATTTGAGTCTCCTATAGGGGTCTAAATCACTAAGTTATTGTCATGACCCAAACTACCCTAGACGTGACCTAGCGAATAGGATCCCAAGAGATCTAATTAAGCCATTTGGCATAAGGATGACACTAAGATAAACAAGATAAAGAAATAAAGAGGTAAAGTTGGATATAAGTCTCAATATTAATGACATACGATACCAAAATTAGAGTACAATAATCTTATAAGTGAAAGCATAGGAAGTCTGGCACTAAACCTCCATATCATAAGTGTGACTAGAACAAACCTCTAGCTCACAAAAGAAGTCTCAAATGACATTTAAGCAATAAAAGATAAGTAGTGGAAGGCTCTTGAATCATGAAGACTCACCGATCGCTAGTAATGCTCAATCAATCTGATCTAGCCACAACCAGATGAAGGAACGCTAGACCCTATATTGTGAAACAATATAGGCATAAATATATATGTGTCAATACTTTGAATGTACTAAATATGGAGAACATGTATATACATGAACGTGAAATATGATAAGTCTTGAAAACATAATGATGCATGACCAATAAAACATATCAAGTCATAATAAATAAATTCATAAATCATGAGACAATATCAATGCAACATTTGAAAAACATAACATAAGCTTAAATCATTGTCTTCAAGAAATTCATAACTTTTTAGGAAAATGATAATCTTTTGTGGGATATTTACAATTAACCGACACATGTCATGTGAGTTATAACATGTAATCTGGTGTCTTACTCCCATATCCAAAAGTAGATTGTCCTACTTGCTAAGGTAAGGACCTTCATACTTTAGCTTACGTGGATCCTTTAGATATTTCCAATTGGGACGATGTCATATGGGGATACGTAGTTCTGGGACAAAATGATTGCTTATATAGACCCGACCTCTACTAACGGGAGAACCTCCATCCCAAAGTTCTCTTAGTACTAAGTAAACTTCCAACAGAATAAGAATAATCATGTCATAATTATAATACTTGGAAAGGTAAGAATCCAGTAATACCAATCTAACCATAAACTTCATATCATATACAAGTCCTCTCAAAATCATGATTTCATAATGTATTCATGAAGACACTTATCTCAAAGCATTTAAATCATGATCATCTTTCATACTGAGAATACTTCAATTTGAAGCAACCTTTTTCATAAAATATAATGATATTTTATCTAAAAGCATTCTTGATTCATAAATTCCTTAATTTCATGATGTATGCATAATCTTAAAACATAGTTCACAAGCATAAAATAGGCATATGACATAGGTTCATATGCAATTCATTGAAAACATGTAATTTAGATAAAATCATGCACAATAGGATCAAATGGGATAAATTTAGTCATAAATAGTTGAATCCATGAGAAAAACATGCAAAACCCCTAGAATTTGGGTGAAATCTTAAAATAGAATTTGAGAAATCTTTGGGACTCAATGGATGAAAGAGAATCCATTGATGAACTTTGTAACACCCCGTAGCCAAAACAAACCAAAAGTTAGTTTTTCAGAAAAATCTGCAGGTGCTATCAACGGTGGCATCGACGGGCCGTATCCTGAACCAAGGTCCATCCTGCACAACCGTCGATGGGATCAGAAACTCCCAAAAATTTCAGCCTAGAAAAATTGGTTAAGTCTTGGACGACGGACGGACTTACAGTCCGTAGGTCAAACGACGGTCCGTAGTCCGTGACCGTCGATAAAGACTCCCTTCAACCACTCTCTGACAAGAGTTATGGATGACCAGCATGGTTCGTAGGTGGACCTACGGTCCGTAGGTCTAACCGTAGGTGGAAAATTTGCAGCCAGTTAAGGGGAAATGCAGTTGGGTCAACTTAAAATGATCATAAATCTTAGCAAAATATGAATTAGGTCTCCCATGGCCTACCCACAGATAAATAATTGAATTATCTTTCCATATCCACCAACCTTGCTAAAATCATACCTCTGAGTAAAAAGTTATGCCCATTTTTGTAAAGGCCCGTCGAACAGGCCCTCACGACGGACCCAACGACGAGCGCACGACGGACCGTCAGTCCTGGCAGTCGTGAGGCCCGACACTAACCTTTCCAGGTTTGTTTTTACCTTTACCACTCCGTTTAAACTCTAAGTTACATCATTTTGACCCTAAACCATCAGAATTTAGTCAGTTTAAGCCTAGAAACATAATCAAAACATATCTAAGTTAAATCATTAAATCAAAACTTAGAAAATTAAAATTAAGAGAGGAGAAAAAAGCTCAAGAACCCTAGTTTAAGAAAGCTACAATCTCCAGCAGTTCCAGCCCCGAAACTTAAGTATTTTTCTGTGGATTTCATCACTAAGTATGTGGGATTTCACTAGTGGGTTCCTTTCACCCATTAGCTCCCTAGTTTTCAGTCAGATTCTTGATTCTCTTGTCATGATTTAAACTTTGATAGAACTTTATGAATTTATTAGTTTTATGTTCCAAATCAGATTATCATGTTATTACTCAGTTTATCGCATGAATTTCAGAATCCTAGCTTTGTATTTCTTTAGTTCTTGAATTACACATGGTATGTCAGATATTTCAGACACTTCAGATATACATGCCTTAGTTATAAATGCATAATTACCAGATCAATTGTTTCATTCTCAGTTTGCATGTTCAGTTTCGAGCTATCCAGTATTTACAGAAATTCAGATATAATCAGTTAATTTACAGAATTCATGGGGAGTAGCATAATACCGAGTTGGACTAGGGTTTAGCGTACCCAATAGTTCCAGAACTACTAGCCAAGTAGGTTGTAAGTCCCCTCTGTGGGCAATGAGTATAGTGATCAGGTCAGCATGCCTTTATACCTTTGGCAGGGTATATTGGGTCCTCTCGATGGGGTGTATACATCGGACTCCACATTTAGCTCATGTGGTTTTATTATCGGTTATTAGTAGCTCCCACAGTTCAGTAAGACTCTCTGCATTGACCATTTATCAGTACATTCAGTATTCAGTTTCCGCATGTTATAAATTGGTCATTGCATCTAGTTAGCTTAGAAATCAGCATATCACGTTCAGATTATTATACTTGTTTTTGTGCTTGTTCAGTTATGTTTTATTTCAGCTTCACTCTATCCTACATGCTCAGTATCTTCTTGTGATGTAGGTTCAGGTTCTCATCATCCAGATCACGCATAGATCGATTTCCCGATCTCCAGTTCAACAGATTCAGTGGTGAGTCCTCATTCTCCGAGGACAACAATCATGAGTTTCATTTCAGTCTTTAGTCATTTAGTTACAATTTTTCCTAGATTTAGTTGGGGCTTGTCCCAGTATTTCTAGTCTAGTTTAGAGGCTATTTTCGGACATAGTTAGATTCAGCTTAGTATTGAGTTAATATTTCTTTTGTATAAAACTCATTGTTTTCAAATATCTTAGTTATAGAATATGGGTATTCCCCATCTTTTCATTTTAAGTATGATTTAGCTTCCGCAACAGTTTATTATCTTTAGTATGCTCATGATCATGCCAGCAATGTTAGCTTGGGAACACTTGTGGTCCTAGGTTCTATGTCTGCGTCTCGGGGGTAGCTCGGGGCGTGACAAAATTCCCATATCTTTTGAAGAAGCCTAGCTTTCCTTGAAAATCCTTGGAGAGAATTTAAAGAAGATGTCTTAGAAGCCTTTGGGGATTTTGATTGAATGAGAGGGAATGTGGGATTTTGAAGGGTAAAATCAATTATAGAACCTAAGAATGTTCTAGAAGTGATATAGCTTAGGTGTTAAAGGGATAGGAAAAGACTAAAATAACCCTGAATAAAAATTGTCAAACAACCTATATGGATCAAACGAGGTCCGTACAAAATTCTACAGACTGTCCGAGTCGTTCGTAGAACCAAGTCCTGGAGACCGAAATTCCACGAGCACTTCCTACGGTCTATAGGCCCCAACTATAGAACCCTAGGTCACTCAAAATTTTTACCAAGTCAGAAACCTTCCTACGGGCTATATAACCTTCTACGGACCATCTTGATGATTCATAGAAATTCTTATCGACATTGTCAAATTTTCATTTTTCCAGGATCCATTTTACGATTACTTCTTACGAACTGTAGGACCTTTTATGGGACGTAGGTAGGCTCGTTGGAACGTATCAAAAGCTAAATTTCAGATTTTTCATTCCAACTTACAATTACCTACTTACAAAATACAACACAACATAACAACAAAAACCGTCAAAATAAATCAAGAGATACCATTTTTAAAGCTTTCTTATATTGAGTTCTTATTAACTCAGTTCACTATGAGGTGTAATGGGCTACCATGACCTTAAGAACCTGTAACAACGACATGAATCGTTACACTACATAATTTGGGATAATAAGTAGCATATCAACTTTAAAAATGTGAAATATTAATTTAGTAAAAAAAAAAGGAGCTAATTAGAGGCGGAGTTTTCTAAGCCTAACAAACTTCAGAAGCGTACAAAGTAGGATTTGTAACGCTCTTACTTTGAGTAAAAAATGTTGGCAAGTGTCATGAACATGTCAACAAGAAATTCTCATTAACTCTTCTTCTCCATTTTCTTCCCTTTTATACTTTACTCTTTTCATATCTTTTGCTCCCAGTGCAAAAAGAGAAAACTAAAGCTCTCCCACAAAGGAAGCTATTGGAGTTCATCTTTCATTTAAGGTATGTGACCTCATCCCATCTTTTCCATATATACAAGTCCTTTTTTCCTTTATTTTCTCAATGGTCATTGTCTCTATTTCAATTAGTAGTCTGTTTTTTATTTATATGGATTTTTCTTGTATAAAAATCATGTTTCTTCAAATTGTGTACAATTTATAGAATGTCTGGTACATGAAAACGTTAAATCAAATGAAGATTTCACTTGTCAAGAGATCTCTTTTATGTGAACGATGTTTCCTTTCTCTCCAAGAATGAGAGATGATAGGCTTTTCATCGTCTTAGCATCAATCTATTTTTAAAAATTCTAGATAAATGATTGAGTGAAGGTGTTGGGTATATACAATTTAGGGGAAAAGGTAAAAAATAATCTTAAATTTTGATTTATTGGTTGCCTATGCCCTTACTATTAAAATAAAGTTATTTTTACCCCTACCGTTACCAATTTCATCATTTATTTCCCTCAATTGGTTATAAAACCCAAATCAGTCCAAATTTAACAAACGACCCATTTTTCGTGTTAAACCTATGTCGCGGCCCCTCTAAGACCCATTAAACATTTCACCCATTTCCGTTACCCATTCTCTCAAAAAATCTCAAATCCCACAAACTCCATCATCTTTCTTTTCTTTTAGAACTGTGTGTCTATTCTCTTAACATACTTTTTTTTCATTCTTTCCTCCTTTTTTTCCTTCTTAAATATGTTTTCATTACCATTATCACAGATCTGAGTTTTTTGATCTCGGAGAAATTTTCTATTTTTGTATTCATTTGACTCTTTTTCAGAGCATTAGAATGGAAAGCAATACTAGTCTAAGAACGTTGTTGTTTAGGGATAAAATCGAACTCCAAACCTTGTTGATTTTCTCAGAGTCAAGCAAGACAACAATAATCTTGCAGGCCTTACATAAGGCGATATGTTGAACAAAAAACGAGAATCTTCACTTCTTTTTCTTCCCTCGTTCACCATTTTAGTTCTATCCGATTTCATTTGAAACATCCCGGCAACAACAACAGAAAACCCAGGAACTGGAAGCATTTTAGTAACAAACTCCGTCTCACACCTATCATTTCCATTCAACACAATAACAATCCAATAATTCCGGTTGACAATTTTGCATCTGCATCTGCATTTGAGTTATTACTTCTGAAACAGTAAATAATTTATTAGTTCTCGACTTTGTGGGCTTTGAGATTTTTTTGAGAAAATGGATAATGGAAATTGGTGAAATGTTTATGGGGTCTTAGAGGGTTCGGGGCATGGGTTTAAAATGGGAATGGGTCGTTTTAAAAAAATTGGGTTAATTTGGACTGATTTGGGGCTTTCAATCCAATGAAGGGGCATAAATAGTGAAATTGGGTAACGGTAGGGGTAAAAATAACTTTATTTTAACGGTAAGGACATAGTCAACCAATAAATCAAAGTTGAGGGGTATATTTGACCCTTTTCCTTACAATTTAAGTCAAAATTGGATTGACTCTTATAGCTATAAAAATTAGTTAAGATCACTTAAAAATTGTGGATGTACAATTTAATTTTTATTCTATATTTTTATTATTATAGGGGTATTCATGTTTTGGACCAATTTATGAATATCTCAACTATTTCACTAGGTGACGACAAAAACTATCAATCAACTTTATTTACTATTACTTGATAAGTAAAAAGAAATTCTCTAGTGAATTTCAATATGCCAACCTTAGCGTAGCCACTTTCCTCTTCTCTTTGGTAATCACCTAAAAAAAATCAACGTTTATTATATATATCAAAAAAAAATTATTCTTCTCTATACAAATACTTTTTTGGCGAAGGACGTTGAATTTGATTTTGTATATACAATATACTTTCCTCTTCTCTTTGTAATTTTCTCTTCTCCGATTTTGAATTTTATGATTACAAATTTATCACCCAGACTAATTTACCCCTTTAGAGAAAATTGGTTGATAAATAATAGCATTACTCATAAACACTATAGGTTCTTTATTAAGACATGTTAATTAAGGACCTAGTTCTTCTAAAATTATTTGTCAATCATCAAAATCAATTTCGGCTCAGCTCAACACATAGAATCTACCAATAAAAGTTCTAATTATTGATTAAACATATTCTTAACTAGTATCGCGTATCTACTTTATTTCATTGTGCCCTATATTTTGCTAAGTCTGCATGCGTATAGATTCATAGAACCTTCTCGCACATATGATCATTTCTAATCTTGTATGACCATACATCAATCAACATCACATTTAGTTTCTGAAACATTCATCTTGTGAATGTATTGAACCTTCGCGATTCAACATTCACTCTTACACTAACAATATTTTACTTGTTACTGAAGGTATGGATGTTTCTGAGGAAGAAAGTGTTGGTTGCTATAAGGTCCCACCGCCACAAGTGCAAGAAGGATTTTCAGATAATCTTGTTGACAGTGCCTCTCTGAATGAATTGTTCAGACATTTTTATCAACCTGAAGGAAATGAAGTTGGGTCCAATTCAACTCATGAAGGTAACATCATGTTTATAATACTATATACTTTTTATATATGTAATTTTTAATTATAATGAAAAACAATTGTTTAAATCCACATATATGCTCTCTTCATTCCATTTAAACAGTCGTTTTAGTTATTTTCACCCATTAAGAAAATAATAAACACAATGTATAGTTTATTAAATCACACTTATTTAATAAAAGAATGTTGAGTTTTTCCTCTTCCTTATATGGACTTAGGTAATTCTCCACTCATGAACTAGCTTTTGGAGTTGAGTTAAACTCACGTATCAAATTTTTACATGGTATTAGAGTCTGGTATACATCCTGTTTGAGCTACCGATCCACGCTCTAGTTGGTCCTGGGCGTGAACATGGTTGTTAGAATGGGTAAAAGTATTTGGGAATGGACTGGTGATCTCATTACATGAGTTAATTTCTGGAGATGAGTTACACTCAAATATCATATCTATACGAATATGAATCATTTTGACATGGGACAATCTAATACATAAAGTTGTACATTTTGTGCACATAGTTTAAATTGTACCATTTACTAAAAGAAAAAGGGCACTCATGGCCTCCTAGGGAATGGTCAGACCACAAGTGTCTATTATATACAGTCTTATCCTGCATTTCTGTTAGATATTGTTTTCACAGCTAGAATAAAACAAAGAAAACAATAATGCATCTTTTTTTTCCAGGATTTGGTTTGAGTTATGATGTTGATCAAATCTTTGAACAAGCTGCTGATGTAATTGCTCCTGCTAGAGGAAATGCTCAAAATCTCAACAGTGATGGTAGTCATGCAGCTGGAGGAGGTAACAGGAGAAGAAGGGCAGCTACAATTGAACAAGAAGCTCTGATGGAGAAGAGGCAACGTCGAATGATTAGGAACAGGGCATCTGCTCAACGATCCAGGGCTCGAAAACAGGTTAGTATAGATATATTTTCATATAAAATTAAATGTAACGAGTTTTTAGCTAGAGTTATCTGGTACATGTTGTTGTGTTAGATAACAACTCTTATAGATTGTTGTTGAGAAAGGAAACATAGCTTCATTAAATTGGATGTGTCTTGCAATATGTGTATTTTTTTCATGGGATTCGTTGAGACAAAGGTAGTCATGGTGTGAGGGACTATAACTAAGGAATAATACATAAGGGTGACTTTGGAAATACATCTTTGTGTTGATTATAGGACAGAGGCGAATTTGAGATTTGAAGATCGCGGGGGTACTATTATGTTAACGTAGGCACTAGTAAAACGTTTAGTGATGATTGAGAGATAATATCATGTTCGATTGGTCATAATAGTGTGAGCAATATGGAAAATACAAATACATAGGTCAAATATGAGATCTAATACTTAGGCAGAGACGAGATTCGAGATTTGAAGACCGCGTACGAGCCCCATTTTATTAATGTAGGGTTTAGTAAAACTTCCAACGATGATTGAGGGATAATACTAAGCTCAATTGGTCATAATAGTGTGAGCAATAGAGAAAATACAGATATATAGGTCAAATATGAGCTCTAATACATAAGCAGAGATGAATTCAGGATTTGAAGACCACGCGAGGGCTCCATTTTGTTAATGTAGGGTCTAGTAAAACTTCCAATGATGATTTAGGGATAATATCGTATCTGATTGGTCATAGTGGTTTGTGCATTAGTTATGAAAAATGTGTTATTTTGAGATCAATATGGGGTGGCAGTTATGGAAGCAACAACTTCAACCAACGCCCTAAGGTGCACTTCTGTTTATAAGGATGTACAATTAAATATATATACATTACTCAAAGTATATATACATACGTATACATACTATTTTTCGAAATTAACAAGCATATATACGCATTCACCTATATATGTGGATCCGCCTTTGATTATTATAGGGTAATTACTTGAACAGAGTAATCATTGCTATGATGCAGGCATATACAGCTGAACTGGAGGCACAGCTTGAAAAAGTGAGAGATGAGAATGAGAGGCTCAAGTCAATTGTGGTAATTATTACTCACTCTTTTTATTTATTTTTGACATGAGCAAGACTTGATTTGCATCTACAATAAAAGAAATGATATTGACTATATCCTATGTTTTATAAAATTATAGTATAATATAATATAATATATTGATGGAAAATAAATATTTGTTTATGATTAGTTTTATATCATTTTAATCTTATAAGTAGCTTAATTAATCGATTATCTGAACTTTTAGCTGGTTGGTGATGTTCGATTCCCCATATTGCAATTATCTTTAAACTTCCCTAGTTCCCCTTCCCCTACCCCCAACATTAGAAAAATAATATATAAAAGAAATAGTGTACTTTTTGTTTTTAAAGTGAAAAATGATATTTAAAAATTTTGATCATGAATATAAATTGGAGTTGTTTTTTACCTTTTCTAAGTAATTTGAAGTGAAAACAACTTTATGTTGATTTTCAAACTTTGGAGTTCAACTTTAAGAAGTTGAATTCCAGAATTTTATAGTCAAATATGTTTTTCGAAGTTCAACTTTGAAAAAAAGTGAAAAAATTTCATGGCTTAGTACTTATAGCTATGTGCCTATGATGTAGGAGGAGAAAAAGGAAGAAACAACAAAAGCTCAATGGATGGATAACAAAATGAAGAAACTTAGGAGGAGTGTTTCATTTTGAAAGAATCAACAGAAGTTCAGTGAATGGTTAATAAATAAAGTGAAAACACTTAGAAGGATCTCAAGTGTTTTCATGGTGAACATCTCTAGTTTTTATTATATTAAGGATTGCTAAAGGATTATGGTGTTGTTGTTAACTATGTTTTCCTTTGATACAAGTATCTTAGTATGTGTGTGTGTAAGTTAACTAATGTTGTTTACTTTCTGGATTTAGTCTTTAATATATATATAGAACATAATTTAAACCATAATGCTCTTTCTTCTATATCTTATTTGTGTGATGTTATTTGAAGTATGAAATTTTAAAATCATAAAAGGAGTTTTGAAATTTATTGTTTATAGTATGTTTGGTCAAATATTTTAAATTAGTTTATTTTGAAAAGTTCTATTTTTAAAAATAGTTTTGGTGATAAAAAATGCTTCAGAGTGTATTTTTTTTCAAATGTGTTTTTAATAGAAGTATTTTTAGAAAAAAAAAATTACTTTTTAAGCATCTTGAGAAATAGCTTTGGCTACTCCTCAAATACTTATTTTCTCTCAAAAGTTTGATGTTTGTGCTTTTTAATTTCCATTTTAGTTTGGTTCCTTTGAATTTATTATTTTATTGTATCATGTTTGATTTAATAAACTTTTATCTAAATTTCTTAACTTAATTTTATAACAAAGTCTGAGATCATCATGAATATGTCTAACTTACTTATCGCTTGTTATGCTTCTATTACTAGATCAAAATGTTGATTTTTTTTGTGTCTAGTTATTATATGAATAAATTTATAAAATAATTTTAAGGATCTTGTAATATATTTGTCTTTAAATCACCAATTCATTAAACCGCTTTTTATAAAATATCCAAAATTCTCAACAAGCTCCTCTATTTATGAACTAAAATTAGGAACACCAGAACTAAGGAATATTCAACCTACTAGTAGGGTAAAGAAGAAAAGGAGCAATAATTATTTTTAAGTGACCAAAATATATTATTTGAAACAATAATATCACATAACTAAATCAAATACTATATTACTAAAATTATAAGATTTTTCTTTATTTATCGAATATAACAACATTTTATCAATGACAATAATTTTTCAACTTTTTGTAGCTTCTTTATTTAGGCTTTAAATTATTTGATCTCTTTCTAATTTAGTCTGTACTTCGATGTTGCAATTGATCAAATTAGATTTGATTTTAATAGAAATTTCAAAATGAAAATTGAAAAAGGAGAAAAATAGTGCACCACAGATATTATACAGATTTGTATACAATTTGTATGTAAACAATATTATTTTGGACAAAGCAGGTCAGATAAACTGTAATCGATCACATGTCTAAAGAAAACAAATTTTTATACCTACTTTATTAGCTTTGATACAATTCATATGTACTTTATCAAAATCACAATATACATAAATTTTATTCATAAATATGAATATATTTTTACAAATGTCTAACATGAATTTCAAACAAAATTTATACATAATTCATAGATATTTTTCTTTGGGAAAAGGGTCTGATATACCCCTGAACTTTGTCATTTAGAGCTGATATATCATTTGTTATGAAAGTGGCTCATATATATCCCTACTTGTAAACAAATGGCTCACATATACCTTTTTCCTCTAACGGAAATGAAAAAAATAATAATTTTAATCTAAATTTTTATTATTTTTTTCTAAAAAATATAATCGCATATGAGTAAAGTTAATCCTCGCCAAACATATTATTTTTTTACTTTTTTTTTTGTTTCAATGACTAATTTATAATTATTATTTTGATAATCAAATTTATTTATGTTTCACTAATATTCTTGTAAAATTTATTGTAGATGACCAAATTTTTTCTTCTAATACGAAATTAAATTACAATACACACAAAAAAATAGTTTAATTTTTTATTCTTTAAAATATGGAATGAAAGAAAAAAAAACAAAATAAGAATAAGAAATTCAAATAATTATAATAAAAGAAGTCAAAAAATAATTTATGCATGAAAAAAATTAAAATATACCTTGAACTTTGATAGAAGAATCATATATATCCCTAAATAATTTTTTTAAAAAAATTAGAAGTAATAAATATAAATTTCAAACTAATTTTTTAACTTCCGTTAAATGAAGGGTATATTTGAGTCATTTTGTAACGGCAGGGGTATATGTGAACCGTTTGTATAACGATAATGACATATATGAGCCACTTTTATAACAAGGGATATATCAGCTCCAAAGTACAAAGTTGAGGGGTATATCAGACCCTTTTCCCTTTTTCTTTTTACTACAATCTTAAATGATCTATACTTTCATGGTCTATTTTTCTTTTTACTACAATCTTAAATGATCTATACTTTCATGGTCTACTACTCTTCTTCTCAACATGAATTTCTTAAATTATGAAACCAGCATGCCTACATTTTAAATTCTACGGATCACTGTGTATTAATTATTTTAGGAAAAAATTACATAAATACACACCCTTTGTTTAATTTATTTTTATTAATTCTTATTATTTTTTTAAAATTTAAAATTTCTTATTTCTTTAATGTGTCTGAGCTGCATGTTAATCTATTCGAGCCAGTATTTAATGTATTCGAGCTACATATTGTGTATCCGAGCTACATATTAATGTATTTAAGATAGTATTTAATGTATCCGAGCTTCAATTATTATATTCAATTTTTTAATTTTTTAAGAGATTAATGTAATCAGAAACTTATTAGGATAGATTGTAATTCATATTAAAACTATGAGATTTTTAATTTACGCGCTTTTTTTTTCACTTTTAGTTTGATAAATACTTTAATCCACATTTGCTTTTTAAATATTGCCTTTTTATTTTTTTATTAAAAAAAAATGGTTCTGTGTCGAAATCAAAGTGAAACTTTAATGGTGTTTATGAGAGCTTTTGATAGTGTATCAAAATTGATGAAAACATGACTTCATTGATATCCACTATAGCTCTCATTTGTATACCATTTTGTAATATGTATCTTGTTATGTTTGGTAAACTAGAAAATCTTGTTACTATAGGTAAATATGAATCCAATTTTGTATAAATATATATATAAAAAACAAAAATAATATTCAAAATATCGTATTTTTTAAAAAATTAATTTAATAAAGGAAAAATGACAAATATACTATGAACTATCGTAAATGTATGCAGATATCATCCGTCATACTTTTGGAACATCGGTACCTGTACCATTCAAAAACTAGAGTTTACATGCTGTTCACTTTAACAGAAGACTAAATAGGGATACGTGACACAATCTTATCAGTCGATCCCAATATTTAATAAATGTCGGGTCGATGAATAAAATATGATATGTGTAAGCCCGTTAGTATAAATGGTATACATGTTGTGATTTTTAGACGGCAGAAGCATCAATGTTCCAACAGTATAACGACAAATATCTATGTATCATTTACGATAGTTCGAAGGTAATAAAACACGAATTGGGGTCTCATTTAAAACATGTACAAATATTACTTTTAATTAACAAAGCCCATATATCTTTTATCAAGACCCAACAAGCCCATTGAGAACTTAGCTTTAACCCTCAACTTCGTTGCCACCACTCCGCCGCTCACTCAATTTGCAGATACGATTCTTTCCATTCTACTTTGAGCCATGAGGTATATACACAAAAGCTTCAATCTTTTTTGCTTTTCCTTCTATTTTAAGCTGTATAGTTCTTGTTTTTTTCTTCTTTTTTTTTGCACAATTTGAGTATGTTTTGATTCTTTTAGTTTTTGCTGGAGTTGTTGACAGTAGGCACATGTTCATTCAATTATCTCTTTGATTAGAGATATGGGTCTTTTTTGTTTTCAAAAATGGTATCTGGGTTAGTAAGATAATTGTTGATTGAATATATATTGACATGATAATGAAATTAAGATGGATAGGTTGAGCATCACGAGGTCTCAGGTTAATACTCACACCTGTTGCTGATGTATCGTGTGGAATTAGTCGAGGTGGGCGCGAACGGGTCCTGACATTATGATTATAAAATAAAAAAATGAAACTAGAGGTGTATAATTTCTCATTTTGTAGGTTGTTTTATTTTGCTGAATTGTATGTACGCATTTGTTGATGTGGGGTTGTCTTGAATGTGCAAGTGAATGTAATGCAAGGGGAAAAACTGATTTTTGAAGTTGAAACTTAAAGAAAGTTGAGTTTAATTTACTGCTTTTTGCTAGGTTTCAAATATTGTAAGTTCGGTGTAGAATTTGAACATTTTAAATTCATTTTGATAAGGTTAGTATGGTGGAGGGAGAAGGATGAGATTTAGAGAATCAGTAGTTTAGAGAAACCTGTTTTTTTTTTTTTGAAGGATGGATTGTTTAGTGTTGAAAGAAATTTGGCTGCAATGACACCAAATGGATATGGTGTGTGAGGCTGCTGCTGCTTCCAGGCTATATGTTGAGTCTTGAAACAGATAGAACGAAGAGGAAAAGGGACACCATTGACTCATAGGTAGTAGGTTCAAGGGTGGCGCTTACCATGTCTCAGGATGGGGAAAAGCAGGAGCAGAGCTAGCATCCCGATTATGTGTAGTTTTGATGCTGCATCTTTTATATGTTAAATATAATCACTTATTATGTCTAAATAATTTATCAAGAACCCACTAACTTTCTTTTCTTAAAATTTAAAACTCATAAACTCAAAATCCTAGTTTGGGTTGAGGTATAGTTGATTGAGTTGTAGAGTTAAGATCATATTTATTTTTGTGCCTTTAGCATGATATATTGGATAAATACGTTTGTTATTTGGGTTAATTACCTTCATTAATCTAGTTTGATGTTAATTCTTCTACAGTAAGCTTCAGAGTGAAGCCTTAAGAGAAGCCATCACCGTGATTAAGAATGATTCAAGTGAGAAGAAAAGGAAGTTCACCGAAACCATTGAGCTTCAGATTGGGTTGAAAAACTATGATCCTCAAAAGGACAAGCGTTTCAGTGGTTCAGTTAAGTTGCCACACATTCCTCGCCCCAAGATGAAGATATGCATGCTTGGAGATGCTCAGCACGTGGGAGAGGTAATCCGCCTGAACCAGTCATAGGAATAATAACTGAGTTGCACTTTTCCTGTATTCCCTATCCTTTACATTTGGGGAAGCTGCGGCCTCACATTTGCATAAGCATCCATTCGAGATTACTGTTGATGTTTTAGGTGATGGATCCTAAAGTCTTATACTCAACATGAACAATACTAACATTGATTCAATTATCTTCTTCCTAGCTTTAGCGTGTTAATAAGATGATAGCGTTTGTTATCAAAGAACTCTTGAAATATTTCTGGTCAGTCTGTAGCTTCTATTACACATGTCTTGCCAGTGAATCCCGAGGTTTAGTTTCTAGTCATACAACACTAGTACCTTGTATATTAGTGCAATTTCATTTTCGACTGACAGTTTCTTAGCTTTGAGGAAGCAGCAATATCTGTAGAGGTCCATTTTTATATGGAGTGGACCTGCTTAGTCCTCGGAACTATTTGAAATTTTGTGGTTGCTTACGTACCTAAAGGCTAAAGCTACTGCTATTGATGATTTTGTGCAAAGTGTCATCAAAGTTTTATTGCTTTTGTTTTCCAGGCAGAAAAGATTGGTTTGGAGTACATGGACGTGGAAGGCCTGAAGAAGCTTAACAAAAACAAGAAGTTGGTTAAGAAGCTCGCAAAGAAGTACCATGCTTTCTTGGCATCAGAAGCTGTTATCAAGCAGATCCCCCGTCTCTTGGGGCCTGGTTTGAACAAGGCAGGCAAGTTCAATAGACTATTTCGATGTTTTAACTAGCTATAGAGATGGTTTGGTTTATGTCTGTTGTCTTTGGTTGGTAGTTGTACATGTTGCTAGTCGTGGCTGATTTTGATAGAGAACTACTTCCGATAACTCATTATCCAACAGTCACCTTGTCCAACAGTATTACCGGCCAGACTTACTATTAATACTAATATAAAGAGCATAAATGCCCATCTCACTTAAAAGTGGTTCATTTATATTGTTTGTTTGTCCATCTCTTAACTAGTTTTCATTATCCTTATAATGCAGGTAAGTTTCCTACCCTTGTTTCCCACCAGGAATCACTCGAGTCTAAGGTAAACGAGACCAAGGCCACTATCAAATTCCAGTTGAAGAAGGTTCTTTGCATGGGAGTTGCCGTAGGTAATATGGATATGGAGGAGAAACAAATCTTCCAGAACGTGCAGATGAGTGTCAACTTTCTCGTGTCCTTGCTAAAGAAGAATTGGCAAAATGTGAGTTTACTTCATCTATCCACGAGTCTTTACCTCAGAGTTTGTACGAGTACTAATGTTTCTTTGTCGTTAATGCTCACAGGTGAGATGCTTGTACTTGAAGAGTACCATGGGAAAGACTCAACGCATCTTCTAAGGACATTGTATTACAATCTTTGCAGTTTCAGGCGTTTTGACTTGTACGCGTTATAGATACTATTGAATTTTTTGTTTAGTTGTGCTCCTGGATACTGAGTTGAAAACTTTATATCAGTTTTGTTTAACTGCTATTAGACCTCTTTGCCTTTCAATTTTGTTTGATTGTTACGTTGCTTAAGGGTAAAGTCTGCGTATACTCTATGTCTCTATCTCTCAGGTCTCACTTGTGGAATATGTTGGGTATGTTGATGTATTACCGCCCCATCGTTTCCACCACAACTAGGATTTTTTTTTTGATTTTTTCATTCGTTTTCGATATTCATATTAGAGTCTGAACGTCCCATAAGTCTATAATGGCTTCTTTGGTTGGCCCTCTAGAAATCCATGGCTAACAAAAATCACTACCATTTTCCTCCACCACCATCACCACTACCAACAATCCATCCATAGAAGTAGATCTAATGGTAGCAAATTTCAACTCAACACAAGTCCAAAACCCTTCAAATATGGGCTACACTGAAAACATGTCTGCAACTTATCATTCTACTACAAACTCTTGTTTAGATTTCTTCTTCAATGTTGTGAATGATACTCCTTCCAAATCACTCATCCAGTACTTACACCGCGCTTGGGATCAGAACCCCCTAACATCATTGATACTGATCTGCAATTTGCGCGGTGTTCGTAGTACTGGAAAAATCTGATAAGGGAAGTTGTTATACTGCTGCATTGTGGTTAAATGCAAAGAGTGAAGTTGAAAGATTGAAAGAGAAAGCGAGTATTGATAAAACGGTGAAGAAAAATTGAAATGGCGAAAAAGACGTTTGATAGATACAGAGTTGATCCGGATGATAAATTCTTGCATGATCGCGTATCTGATTTATCTGTGAATTGTTTGAAGTTGGATCTTGACTTGTTACGCGATGAGAAGTTGACGATGATTAGTCTTGCTGCTAAATGATGTCCATCTTTAGATTCGGATACTTTTATGTGAAACTATAGCTAGAAAGGTGTTTCCAAGAGAACTGTGTTGTGAATACGAAGGGATTGAAGATGCTTATTACGCGTATAGAGTGAGGGATCGATTTAGGAAGCAAGTTCTCGTCCCTTTACGTGCTGCATTAGAGTTGCCGGAGGTTTATATAGGTCGAAAAGATTAGGGTTTGATACCTTACAATAGAGTAGCATAAGTTGCTATGAAGATATACAAAGATAAATTCATGTAATACGAGGGAAAAGAAGTTTAAAGAGTGTATTGAGAAAGTGAAAGAGGGGAAGGCTAAGAATCCTGCTGGTGCATTGCTACCTCATCGATAATCGGAGCGTTAAACGACACGGATGATGAGGATCAAGTTGCTACAAAGAAACTGCGAATTACATGAGGATTTTCCTAGGGATTAGTATGAAAATTCAAAAGAAACTTATTTTCCCTCAAATCTTCATACTAATTCCCACGAAAATCCCCATGTAATTCACAGTTTGCCTAT
>JAKWJD010001011.1:0-69541 GCA_027705065.1 Solanum peruvianum | reverse complement strand
CTTATAAAATAGGTTGTGCTAATTTATTGGTCCACTTAGAGTCGTAAATATTATACACAACTCATAAATAACTCAAAAGGAATCTCAATTACCAACAAAAATATTTGTTGGTTGTAACGATCTAAAAGTAGACGTGATAACACTCGTCTCATCCCATCAAGACAAGTCAGCCTAAAACTTAAAACCATTAAACTAAAATGCATAAATTTTCTAATAAGCTAAAAAATACCCCCAAAATCTTATTATCACGTGTTCAAGGCTCTAAAGTATTATAATTGATTCAAAAGAAACACTAGTCTCAAATGAACTTGTTTCTAGAATAGAACAAAAATCATAACTAAGGAGAAAGAAAGTTCGCTGAGACGACAAATAGCTACCTCACAAATCTCTGAGAAGCCTCGAAAAAGAAGAGAATGACAAGTACCGCAAAACTTCAGGCTCGTAATCTACAAAAAAATTGTAGAAACAAGGGGTGAATACCTAACCACATGGTATCAAGCAAGTAAACCCTAAACACAAGCTAAGGGGATGAAATACAGGTACCCCTACCACCCCAACCGAACCTCCACAACTACAACCTGCATAAAAATCAACCTAACCTAACAGCTCATAGTTTACATAGCACATAGCTCAACAACAACACTTGGACAAATTACTTATCCTCTACAACAACACTTGACAAATTACATATCCTCAACTACACTTCAATAAATTACATATCCTAAACAACTACACTTCAACAAATTACATATCCTCAACAACAACGCTTCAACAAATTATATATCCTCAACAACAAGCTCAGCACCAAAAAGGCATTCACAAGATCAGCAGAACACAATATCAAGTTCACTAATGATAAATATGTGCAATGCAATGGAATACAATGTCAAGTATAATGATGCATGTCAGACCTATAATACACACCGGCTGTCTCTGAGTATGAGACCCATGGGGGACATATTTGTCTGTGCATCCATTGCAGCGTGCGGTACAACCCTCGACAATAGTAATCATCGCGGCGTGTGATACGTCCCTAGATATATAGTATCCACCGCGGCGTGCGATACGTACCTTGAAATATAGTACTCTTCGCGGCGCGCGGTACGGCCCTCGAAATGGTACATCCTCTTTAATTTCTCATTCTTTCTCAATACATATAACACTTGTCACAGTCGTGTTTCAGAATAATGCAAAATGACATGTTCACAAAAATAACGAGGAGATAGTCATTTTCATAACATTGCACAATTTACAACAACATCAATAATGATTCAAGAAACCTTTCAAATCATTCTCCATTATCAACACATCCACACACAAGCAATATTCACATAGCGTTTTATTACCCTTTGTTTTCATCATTAGAATTAATCAATGTGGACAAGTCAACCTATCACCAAGTCTCATTACTTCAAAACATATACTACAAAGAAATACACACATTTCATACACTTAACAAGAGTTTAGAAATCCATTTGCTTCAATTAGTCAAGAATTCACTCCAAAACTTGAGTCTTCCTCTCTCGTTGGACTTCCAAATCATTAAAATCTACCCAAATAAATAAACACAATAAGATTCAAAACTAACAATACTCATATTGCTACATGTCTAGCCTTGACCACAAAAGTTCACATCGAATCTATAATCAAATTATCTTAATCTTGATACTAGTTAATATGTCAATACTTTCAAATATTTTTTTATTTCCAAATACCAAGCCTAGAATTTAATTTTCAATATCTCTAAATAACATCAACTTAATGATCTTCATATACTACAATACACTCACCATTTAGTTATCTTAATATATCAAAAACTAAACTTATAATATAATAAACAATTAAAAAATTATTTAAAACGAAGCCACTGGTTACAGAAACCATTGGCGGTGACAACATGACCAAAGTGCCAAGTTTTCCCCTTTTTTCATATAATTCCAATTTATTACCCGTGCTTTTGATTTCTTCCCAACTCATCATGGCTTCAATTCCTTGGAATTTATTCACTGACAAACAAATAAAACTTTAACAGTTTGTCCCCACCCTGGAATTGAGTTGTCCATTGGGAGTAAAGCAAGGCGCTCCCTAACAAACGCAATCCTGTACCTAGGAAAAATCGAACCCGAGGTCTCTTGATTAAGAATGAAAAGTACTTACCACTTCATCGCAACCTTTGTTGGTAATAAATTTTAAATACGTTAATATGTTTATTTATTTTTCTTATAAATTTTTCTAATTGATTGTTAGTTTGTTGGTAATATATCATTTCAGTTTAATGTTAGGTTAGTAATTGATTGATAATATGTTCAAAATAATATTAACTAACTGATTATTCAATAGTAAAATATTCATTAATTTATTGCATTTAAAAATCTAAGAGCACAAATATAAATTCAAAAATATTAATACTAATTTTAGAAATATATTGAACAAAACAACACAAAATCTATGATAAAAAGTTAAGATTATCTCAATATAAATTTAAGTTTATCCAATCATCCTATTATATGAAAATGACCTTGGAGTTAATTATGCTGACGGAATTCTCATCTGAGTACGTTTAGAAAAATATTGACCAAAGTTAGATTTTTGCCAAAACATAAGATTTAAAACACCTAACGGCACAAAAAAAAAATGAAAGCCTCAAAACTTGAACCGACCTTCCTGTTAGATAAAAAATGACCTTTCGAAACTAATGATACTGACATAGTTTTAATTTGAGCATGTTTTAAAATATTGATCAAAGGCAAGTTTTAACTAAAAGTTAAAAGTTAAAACGCCTGACGACACAAAATGAAAATGAAAGCCTCAACATCAGACGTGATTTACCAAAAAATTTAACTTCAATTGATTAGTTTCTCAACCATCCAAATATAAGTTAGTAATTAATAATTTACCAATAAACTTTATCACATTTGATAATAGCTACTATTCAACTAAACATTCAAATGTAATATTACCAACTAATAATTAATATATTAGTAAATTTTACCAGTGAATTAATGATCGGTTGGTATATTGCCAACTTTTTTTATGATGTTAGTAATTTACTAACTACAATCTTTATTCTTCGGCATAATTTCCAACTAATTGGATAATGGTTGGCAAGTTTACCAACAAATTACATTTCGTTACTAATTTACCAACATATTTATGTTTGGTTGGTAAATTTAGCAACACAATCCAGTTGTTTGGTAAATGTTTGGTTAGTAATTCATTGGTAATATTTATTAAATTATATAAACAATTTTTGGTCATATTTACCAACCGATATATACTACTTTGTTAATATCATCAACAAAAGATGTACATTAGTAATATCTTGAGTTGGTAATCCATTGATAGAATGTTGTTAAATTTGGCGTTATTTTTTTCGCCGTATTTACCAACTAAAATCTTAGTTAGTAAGATTTTGGTTGGTAATCTGTTAGAATTTTGTTGTTAAGTTTTAAAGTATAAGTCAATTAAAAAAATGTTGATAATTTGTTAATAGAATACTAACCAACTTAAGTTGTTAGTAAAATTGTTGACAATTTAGATTTTTTTATAGTAATGTGATCCATCTGACTTTAATTTGTAAAAGATTATCATTTAAAGAAGGAATAAGCGCAACTCTAGATCTAGAATTCATTAGAGTTTAATTACACCTATATTGAAACAATAATAAGAGTTTAAAATTTTGAATCTGCACTAATATAGTGTTGGCATGCATATGTGGCATTTTCATACTCACATGGACGTCACACAACTGTTCCATTAAGTAGAAGAGTAAGTGTTATCCAATAATTAGAGGGGAAGAACATTTTTGAGTGAAATATAATTTAAGGTTATATTCAATCTATTTCTGATAATTTAAGGGTAATCAATTCAATATTTCTATGTTTAATCACACAAAAAGAAAAAAAAACTATGTGGGTTGTTAAACCAAATTAAAGATGAGAAATATGTGCTTTTATATAAAATATCACCCCTTCTGTTGTATTAAATTGAAAAGATATTTCTTTTAATTATTATTTGTTATGCGGAATTCGATATAATACGAGAAAATATAAACGCGAAAAACAAGACAACAGATTTACGTGGTTCACCAATAAATTGGCTACGTCCACGGGAAGAGGGGAAACAGTTTTATTATGGAGAGGCAAGAACAGAAATTACAGAATAGGGTTTGCCATAGCGTCTATATATAGTGCTAAGCTACGCCCTAACAGGCTTGGGCCCAACATACAGAATTGACAGATAATTAAGGGCCCAATACAACAACATTGTATACCGTCGGGCCGGGGGCGTCTCCGCCCCCCCGGACCCCCAGGCCAGGGGGCGAGACCCCCGTCCTTTCTGTTGTAACGGGTCCTATTCAAGGCATTCAACATTATTATTATTATTATTATTATTATTATTATTATTATTATTATTAATAATAATAATAATAATAATAATAATAATAATAGGCGTTCGAGAATGATTTGTGAAACTGAAATAATTTTACTCGAGTTTATTTCTACTTCAGTTGATTTATAATTCAGCCTTTCAAATCAATTATTCTCACACTCGGCCATATTACATACTCGTAAGTGTAGATTCATGTGTTTAGGATTATCAGCGGGTATTTTGTAGGATCACCTAGTCAGTCATTAGCTTTTGGTGAGGTCTCATAGCTTTTGGAGGACTCTAGTCTTTAACTTACTTTTAGTTAATAGTTATTTAAAGTTGTTGTTGGTCTTGTTCCGACACCTATCTTAAAATAGTAGAGGATTCATAAATAGAGAATATTAGAGTCTCAACAAATTTATTTTCAAATATTTTTCTAAACTATTACTGTTTACACTAAGTATTCTCGGATAGTTCAGACAGTATTTGATTTTAATGTTTTCCCTTTTAGTTATTTAAAACTAAAAATGTTTGAGTTAGTTTTCCGCTAAGCAGTCAGTTAGGCCAAGGACGGAAGCAGCAATGGTTCTCGAATGTCGGTCATGTCTAGGGTATAGACTCGAGGCGTGAAAGTCGATCACCTAATTCTTTATATTATGGTCATTTAAAGTTTACCTTTATATGAACTCATATCAAATCATAACCGATAGATTTGAACTTGATTTGTGTTTGAGGTATCTTATGACTCTAAACCATATTTGATACACTTAGGAATGAACCTTAACACATATGTACAAATCGGATACCACCCGATCCAATTAAATACGTACGCTAACAACGAATGGTTCGAATCTTTAAAATAGAATTTGCGAGGTGTTACATGTATGACACATACTTGTCAAGACTATGTGCTCCTTCATAAACATTACATAATCTTTCATTCTTTTTTGTGTTACTAGGCTTTCTGAAAAAGCACTTTGGATCTGTGATTGTTGATTGTTTCCTCACTAACATGTGCAGTGTAATAAAAAGTCTTAACAACTTTAAAAATGTGTGTTTAATGTGTTGATTGATGTTGTTTGAGGAGGTGTTAATGAACACTAACTTTACAAGAGCTTGCATGTGCAATTCAATGTCTCTGGCCTTTGAGGAATTACAAATCTACAAATAGAAAAAGAAATGTTTGTCATTCAATTTTTTACTTTATAAGTGCACTTAAAATAACTCAACCATGCTTTTGTGAATAAATTTTAAATAATTCTGGTGTAAGGAACTCGATCGATTTATAACCTGATCATTTTGAAACTCATTAAGCATGTGACAGACTTTATTGGTGTACTTGGATAATATCTCATCATGTATCAGATGGCCAGAAGAAAGACTAATTGTTTGCAGTAGCAAACACTGCTGCTTCTTGACATGTAGTATTATTTTCCTCCAACTACTCCTCCCACTACATTCAAAAGAAAAAAAAAAACAAGCAAAAATATTTAATCAAAGATTTTAATTTTTTTGTCAAATCAAATACAAATGGATAAAGTAATTAATGATGAATGTAATTATAATATAAGATACATTAATAAATTAATCATGAATGTAATTATAATATAAGATACATTAATAAAAATCCTTGTATACTCACAACATTGTGTAGTTGGTAATGGATATCTTTGCCAAGGTCTTGATAAGTTTCTTTTGTAAGTTGGTGCAAAAATTGACAAAGATTATTGAGAACTATGATTTCTTTTGTTTCATTACTGCAAAAAAAAATTTAACTTGTCAAAGCTAAGTTAATTATATATTAACATTTTAAAAAATCATCAAATATATACACATATTGAATTTGGAAAAAGGTCACAATGCCCTTAAATTATATTATTATATTGCAAGGGTATTTTTTTTTACCAAACTATTAACTGGGGATATTTTTATTCAATTTTGTACAGTTCTCGGACATTTTTGACCCTTTTTCGTATTGAAATTTAAAACCTAATTATTAGGCTTTCTTCATATAGGTAGCCCTCCCCAATCGCCACTCGGTATTGTAAGTTAGTGCATCATGAGCTCACACGGCGTAGTTGATTGTAACTTCCAAGAAAAGTATAATTATTTTATTTTTAGTATTTTCTATTGTTGCATATATTTAGTTTCAAAAGTCTGTTGTTAAAGGATACATGTATGTTTCACTTAACTTTGTTTCAGTCGATATTCATAGTTCTTTCAGTATTTCAGTTTTAGCCAGTTATTTCATTAAGCTATTTTTCATATCGTATATTTTATACAGTAATGTCATTTGACGTTGCATCAATTTATGATGCAAATTCAGGTACTCGTTATAGCAAACACATTATTAGGATCACTTTTTTCCATATTTGGTGAGACCTCCTTATTTTCAATGGGCTCCAGTTTATCTTGAGTATTAGTAGTTAGTTTATATTGCTAGTACATTATTCACGTAGCATGAGGTCTTGTCTCGGTAACCTTTCTTCAATATGTTAGTGTTATGGTGAATTGAGATTTACTATTTGAAAATCACATTTGGAATGTTCTAAGTATGCATCTCAAATATCCCATAAACTTTTGGATATTTTTAAAGATCAAGATTTCAAATATTCAATAATAGTCATTAAATATTCATATAGAGGTCAATCTAAATTATCCTAATCGAGAAATATTCCATTAACGTCCTCAAATCATAGATAAATTTTAGGAGAGTAGAATCAAGGAAGGAACACAATTGTACCCCCAATCTTCAGAATAAAGTTATGTTTTTTCTTTTTAAAAAAATTGTTCTAAGTATGAAACAATTCAGAAACTACTTTTAAAGAGTCACCACTCAATTTTTTAAAAGAAATTAAGAAAAATTAATTTAAAAAGGATTTTAATAGATAAACTTATAATAATTAGAGAAAAAAGGGTAAGATGTTCACATTTTCATTTTGAGAAGGTGTTAGCACTTAAGTATCCGCTAACAAACGGTTATTTGACATTTTGATATATATATTTGATTAACTTCAAACAAAAATATATTTAAGGAAGAGAGTTTTTAAATCACTTGAGAAATAGCAAATTGACGTGAACACTTGGATATGAACTTATCTAAAATGACTAATTAAATGAAAAGCATTTGATAAAAATCATTAGATGAAGCAAATCAATATAAAAGGAAATTTGGTTTTTCATTGAGAAATTTAATTTAGTTAAAATAGAGCTAAATCTAGAATCCAGACAAATAAATATAATAATCAAAAAAATTAATTACTTGAGTGGATCCTTCTTAAAAAATAATTACTTATTTTAAATATACTTTTTAATTATCACCATTTATAGCAATATATAACAATACTATAATTTTATTAGATTTTCTCTTTCTCTTGCCTCTTTCAATTTTTTTCTCTCTCCACTTTTTAATTCTTATCTCTTATTCTTGCTCTTCTTTCTTTCTTTTTTGAAAAAATTACATAAATTAGTACATTTTAATAAATAATTACTGATTTTATCAATACTTTTTATTTATTATAATTTATAGGGATAATGCACAAGTACCCCCTTCACCTATGCCCGAAATCCCAGAGACACACTTATACTATACTAAGGTCCTATTACCCCTCTGAACTTATTTTATAAGTAATTTTCTACCATTTTTAGCCTACGTGGCACTAGTTGAAAAAAGTCAACTTTCGTTGGGCCCACAAGATAGTGCTACGTAGGTCGAAAAGGGGTAAAAAATTATTAATAAAATAAGTTCAGGAGGGTAATAGGACCTTATTATAGTATAAGTGTGTCTCTGAGATTTCGGGCATAGGTTGAGGGGGTACTTGGGCATTATCCCTAATTTATAACAATACTATGTTAAATCTGCAATATGAAATAAAAGTGAATTATGTATGCAATATATATGAATCATAATTATTTTTTGAAATATATTATGTTTGTTTGGTAAAAATTTGACACATTGTATTATAAGTGTATAAAAATGTGTGATAAATGTATTATCCATCATTAAAACTTGTATTATATATGAATAATAAATTGTTCTTTGTAATATGTATTAAACTTGTATTATAAATATAATTTTCATCAATAACTAATTAATTAGACAAATAATTTGATCGAAAAAAATAAAGAGACATTATAAATTGCAAAATGGATCAAACTTGAATTAAAAAATTATAACACACATATTACAGTTGAATTAATTAGAAGAGAATTAAGCATGACTGTAAAACGTAGCAAACGAAAGAACATTTGATGATTTCTAAACTGAATGAATATGTATTCATAATGAATTTAACAAGTAATTCGATCGTAACAAATCACTCAACAAATTGTAAAATAATTTAAAAGTATATTGCATAAATATTAAAGTTGTATTGAAAGAGATAATTAATCATGAATAAAAACATAATTAATGAAAAATGAGACATGATCTATAGAGATAATTAAACTTGTATCAATAATGAATTAAACAAGTAATTAATAATAACAAATAAATCAAAAAAATTACAAAACAAATTAAATTGTCTTAAAATTGTATTACACCATACTAAAATTGAATTAGAAGAAAGAATTAAGAATGAATGGAAACATAACTAATGAAAGACAAGACAACGATCTATAAGCTGAATTAAACTCATATTATTCATGAGTAAAACTTATATTATACGTATAAAACTTATATTATACGTATCTTATAAATTACTTTTGCTTTTATCACTAAGAAAATGAGCGATGATTGTAATATGTATTAAATTTGTATTGTGCATGTCTTATAAATGCTTATTAGCGTGTTACCTAAATTATTTCTCTAAGTATCCATATAAAGGAGTGAAGTGTGCAATACGTATTATAAATGTATTATGCAACACATTTTATAAATGTATTATTAACGAAGAAAACTTGTATTTTATATGTCTTATAAATTCCTTTTTGTTTTTATCACTAAAAACGTGAGTAATGTTTGCAATATGTATTAAAAATGTATTGTGCATATATATAAGTGTGTTACCTAAATTATTTTAGGTGATATCATTAAAAAGGAAGTGAAGTTTACAATATGTAGTATGAATGTAGGATGTATTGTTCACGATTTTAATATAATTATGAAACATATATGATACAACTTTAGCACAAAACGCAATATAATTCTGTAAACTTCATCCTTTTCGAGCTTCAAGCTAATATTTTTTCTAAAATCAATTCTAAACTTAACCAAGTCCTCTTATAATTGAGATTTAAACTCTCAACGATATTTTCAATTTATAGGAACAACTTATCCAAAGTAAACGCAAACGATAACGCAATCAATGATTCGTAGATTGAATAACACTTAAATCAATAAATAATTAGACAAGTAATCTAATCGTAACAAATGAAGAGACATAGTAAAGTTCCAAATGAATTAAACTTGAATTAAAAATGAATTACACACATATTAAAGTTGAATTAAAAGTGAATGAAACATGATTGCAAAATGTAGCAAACGAAATCAATCAATAAATTGCAAAATGAATTTGTATAAAAGTGCATCATACAGATATTCAAGTTGAATTAAAAGAAAGAATTAAGCATGGATAAAAAATGTAACTAATAAAACACTAGACAATGATCTATAGAGTGAATTAAACTTATATTAATAATGAATTAAATAAATAATCTAATAGTAACAAATAATAAACTACAACATGAAATAAATTTGCGTTAAAAGTGTAGTACACAATATTAAAGTTGAACTAAAAGAGAAAATTAACAATAAATAAAAAATATAACTAACAAAAGACAAGACAATATTACTTGTATTATTCATGAATAAAAATATGTATTATATATGTCTTATAAATTATTTTGATTTGTATCTCAAGAACATGTGTGGTGTTTGCAATATGTATTATAAATATATTTTTCATGATTTTATACAATTTTAATACAATTATGAAACAAATCTAATACAACTTTAGTATAATTGCGAAACAGAACCATAAACTTCACTTTTTCGAGTTTCAATCTAATATTTTTCCTAAAATCAATTATAAACTTAACCAAATTCTCTTAAAATTGAGATATAAATTTCAAACGATATTTTAAATTATTTGTCAGACCAGGCTATTTAAACTAATCACAAATTCGTAAAATTCAAATAATGAATTTAAAATTAAAGCTTTATAATGACCATCATTAATGGTGAACTCTTGCTATAATTTTAGAGATTTGAATTTTTTACGTAAAGCATGATTTTGTACAGTCTTTTGGTCTTTTTGTTCCTCTTTTTGTTGATGTACAATCTTTTGGTCTTTCCTCTTTTTGTCGTATGTTTCAGTAAAAATTAGTGAAATATGGACAAAAATTGATTTGAGGATAGTTATTTAAATGAAAATTTCAAATAATAAGAAGAAGAATAAAAAAAAATGCAAGAGGAGGATGATAAATTTTGTCAGAGAAAGAGACGAAGACGCAAAAGAATAAAAAGAAGAGAAGGAAGAGGGTTAACCGGAAAAGGGCTGGAAAAAAAGAGGCGAACAATGTTCAATTTTCTTACTTTGAAAATAAATGTTGTTTTATTTTTAAAAAAATACTGTTGTTTAAAAATAGTGTGAAGATGACTAGGTTTAGGAAAAATCAATTAATCTTATTATTTAAGAAAAATCGACTCTCCAAATTACAGAGTTGCCACTTGATTTTTGATAAAATCAAGAAAAAGTTAAAATTTTCAAAAGATTCAAAATAGATAAAATTAATTGAAAAAAGTTCGAAGTTCAATGTACATCCCGAGAAGGTGTTAGGCCCTCGGGATGCCCGCTAACTTGCGGTTGACCGGCGATTTGACTAAATGACGTTTAAAATAAAAAATTTAACTAAGTAAAGAGATAATTCGTTTTAATATTTTTTATTTCTAAAGGGAAATAATTAGAGGGAAATACCTTAAGGAAAACTAAATGGTGATAAAAGTAAATAAAACAAAATAATTTAATAAAATAGTAAGATTTAAAATAATGACGTGGGCTGATTGCCCGAATTCGTTCATTTGGGCTTTGGCCCACTATCCTAAACTAATTTCAAAATGTGCGCTTGGGCCTTTTTTTTTTTAACAATTTAGAATCCTGCAGAAAACATTTGTGGCCTTTTGGACCTATCAAAATTGTTGCTGAAAAGGGCCCTGGCCCAATTTCCTGAAAAAAGAAAAAGCAATTAAAGTATATAAATGATGTATACTGTGCATATCCAATTCATTTTGGACTTTTTGAGCCATGCACTTGTTCGAATATGCATTTCACGCTATTCACCCTGTATTTCCCATATTATTTCTGCGTGTTTGTACCTGTACCATTTTTAAACCTGTTTAACAATTGTATATCGTCGCCCAAAATATGTATACCAATGTATACGGGCTGTATTCTATGCACGTATTCATTGCTATTCCCGTATTTTATCTGAAATTGGCGTCCCTGTACGTTAACCTGCAATTTGCATTTTTTACACATATTTATAGTATTACGCGCCTGTATACCAGCGTATACACGTTATATATTTGCCTTTTTTTCAACTTTCGAAAGTTGAAAGTCCCTTTTTGGCAGCATATCTTCATTTCTAAAAACCCAGATTTCGAATTCAGATTTCATGTGCATTTTCGACCTGTATATCAGTGTATACACTGTGTATATAGCTGGTATACAGCTTTCTGCAACACCTGTAATGTAATTTTCCAGCAGCTTTCCACGTTCTGATGAACCTGTAATCAATTTCCAGCAACTCATTTCAACCTGCTCTTCGACTTGTACATCGATTTATCAATTTGTGAGAGGCTGGATGACTCGAGAGTAGAGGTTTGAGCCTTTACGGCTCAACGAGAGAATGTAACGGAAGAAATCCATTATGGACTCGGAGCGGGTTCATACAAGGAAAAAAAAAGAAGAGAAAAGCTATGTAAGAGACTCATCCTTCCAAGCCAATCAAGATAACACATAATAACATTTTCAAGTAATAAACTAAAATCTACCCTAATGTACACAAACAAGGAAGAGTAGCATGTGAACTCGGCACCATTGATGATGTTGAAAGACTTCATGATACACTCCATGCAATGCAGAGAACTCAAAAGACAGCAATAGATGCCAAAGAAACAAGGTCTATGGCAGTGACTACATTATGCAAAGGGCATCAACAACACATAAATTATTAGCAACTAAAAATATGCTCCACACAAGGGAGATAAGATTTCCTTTAAGCTGGAGAAGTCAGTACTTTGAAGACTTGTTGAAAACAAATTACATGACTTCCTAATCACTTTACAAGTTTAAACAACAAGATTAACAAGGTAATAGATTTGCTAATGAGAACAAAGCAAGAAAATTGAACGTCGAAACATACAAACAATACCAAGCAGTAAATTAGTTGGCTTCACAGAAGATATAGAAGACAACGAAACAACTTCTGAAAAAAGAAAAAAACAAACATACACGCTAAGAACAAACGCCTTGAACATGAAGCCAAAACAGCCACTATGAAACAACATCAAGAAAAAATGCCAAACAGTGACTAGGCGAGCTTGAACAAAGATGGCATATTACAGATTTGTAGGAAGCTTTTCAGAAGAAGAAGAGAAAGCGAAAGAACAGAGAAGAGCAGACTTGAACTCGACTGTTCCATCGTTTGAACCAACACAACAATGAATACAAGATACGATCGTTGAACCACATTAACTCGTAGGAGTAAATCACAACGTCTACCTAGTATCACGTACTCACACTAAACTAGAAGCACAATATGATCCAAAGTAGCAATCTGCCTACAAGCAGTTTAAACAAGGCTGAAACACCAACAATCATTCGAAGAAGAATATAGAAGTAGAAACGAGTAAACAAAACAGTAACGAAACTAAGGAACCAACAACACTAATCACATCGCGTTCAATAGTGAAGCAAAACGTAAGTAAAAGGAAGCGTTACCTTTCTCCGAGCAGCGACTGAGACTTTGCTGGTAAAGGAAACGACCTTCCACGACCACAATGGATGCTTGATAACTTCAACACGCTCCAGAGACAGTGAAGGAAATAGAACAGAACAAGGAATATTTTTTCGAAAATTGCCTTCTTTCCATTTCCTCGATTATCTTTGTGTCTTATATCAATGGAATTCCATCCCCCCCAAAAAAACCTCCCCTCCAACAGTGAATAGATGACCATATAAATAGCCATTTTGATGGATGGAGAGCGAGGGAAATCACAAAAGAGCTGGGGTAAAATCGCGATTTCATGTCCCATTTTGAAATCGAAAACCCTAAAGAATAAGGTTGAAACGGAATGGTACGAATTGGTACTATTTTTTCAACGGAAAGAAGGATCTGGTACGTCTAATTTGAGGGGAAGGACGAGAGGGAAAGGGGATTTCGACACCTAGGCGTACCATTCGTACGAGAGAAAGGGAGAGGGGAAGGCAGTTCTTCGCGTGAGGCTGTTGGAGGGGATGAAGGGAAACGTGAGCCGGGTCGGAGGGAAAAGGGAATTGATTGGGTCAAAAGAAAGAGACCCAAATCTAGCAAAGGGAGGAAATTTGGGATGTGGGCTGGGAGAGTTAAAAATGGGCTGGAAATAAAAAAAAAGAATGGGCCTGGGAAAGGGAGGAACAGGGGATTGGTTGGGTTGGAAATTAAATAAAAAGGAAATTTGCAAGAATGGCCCAAAATCGAATTAAATTGAAAATTGAAGATGTGTTAAATTTAATAAATAGCCAAATTGAGTTAAGGGGATAAATTTGGATAAACCTTAAATAAATCGAATTTTTATTAATTAATCAACAAGCTTCTTTATTTTTTGTAATATAATTATTTTAATTGTAAAATAGTGATTCAAAATATAACCATAATTTAACTAAACTAACTTAACAAAGTACTTATTAAAAAATGAAAATCTTTATGTTGATTTTCGGATAGTTATGAAATATACTAAGTATACATATTATTTGAAAATTGTAGAAGGTGAATAAACCATTTAAAATAACTTGTGAAAATATTTTGAATTTTATAAAGTCAATTATTTTAAATAGTTGGAATTTAAGAAGTTCGAAAGTCAACTCCTATCATGGAGGGGTCAAAACTGGGTGTCAACAAATGCTATATTAGTTAGAAAAATTATTTTGTCATAGATGGTAATTTTTTTTTAAGTATTATATAGCATATTTACGTGATTTCATCTAAATCTATCAAATGTCCAAAGTGGACTATTTTGGGCCCAAAAGTCAGATTATGTTCACCTGGACTGACTTTGGGCCTCCAATTGCTGGTTACTTTGGGCTTTGACCCATCTTTGCTCATTTATCAATTGTATATTATTTAGGGAAATTTTTCAAAATGTCAACATTTAGCATTAAGAGGGCTCATTAGCAACACTTTCAATATTTAGTAAAAATGTCAAATTTTAGTTGTTATGTATCTTATTTATATTTTTATTATTTGTTTTTATATTAAAGAATATAATTATTTAATAACAAAAGGGAGAAAATCAAGGAAGAGAATATTTCAAAAAAAGGTAAAGATCCTTAATTTACTCATCAATTACATTTTCAAATAAAATTTAAATTTTATTCTTTTTTTTTCTCCAGAATTTTTACCTTTTTAAAATTATATTCATTCCACAATATAATATTTATATGTATTATAGTTTTTATTAGTTTGTATTCATTCCAATAGGTATGCCGAATTTATCTATATAGTCATTTAAGAAATATATTTGTATTTTCATATATTTTTCCTATATAGTTAAAAAAAAATAAAAAAATCTTGTATGTATTTCATTTCAATTTGTATTTTATTTGTATTTCTATTTATTCTAATTGTTATTTAGAATTTTGTATAATAATATATAAAATACAAAAAATTAGTATGATGAAAAAGTGAATAAAATATAAAATTGAAAAGAAATAATTGAATATTTGGTGTACTCATTCTTAAATAAAATACATAACTAGTTGACATACCTTTAGAATAAATACAAATTAGATAAAAATGTCAAATTCAGAAACAATGCAACATAATTTTTGAATGAATACAACTATTAATTGTAAAAATACATACTTACTAAAACAGTATCAAAATTCAATATATACTTCCAAATTTATGAATACAAAAAATAATAAAACTATGAAATACAAAAATAAATACTAACTGTGGTACATTGACATAACTATCACAAAAAAAAAAAGAATACAAAATGAATTAAATATATGAAATACGATTCCAAATCTATGGATACAAAATACAATAAAACAATGAAATACAAAATACATACGGACTAAAACAACAAAATTCAACATACACTTCCAAATCTATGAATACAAAAAACGTTAAAACTATGAAATATACACAATCAAACTCATATAATGTGTTACATTGACATAACTTACACACAAAAAAAAAAAAAAAACAGAACACAAAATACAAAATATATGAAATACAAAAATAAATACTAACTATAACATTATAAAAATTCATATACACTTCCAAACGCATTGTAACATGATTTTTTTTTAATCTTAAAAATTACTAAACAAATTAAACTAAACATTCAAGACATGGAACATGCAAAAAAAAAAAAAAAACCTCTTCTCCAACAAATTGGTCTTCTTCAACTTCATGGTTATGAATTTATGTGGAATTTTGCACATCGACGAATTCAGGCATTTTTCCCCGTCGTATATAATCCTTAGATTTAGAAGCAGATCTACATTGTTGTTTAATTCTTGAGTGAAAAAAATTAAATGATGAAAAATCGGAAGAACTTTGATTATTTTGTCCAATACCTCTAGTAACTCTCTTGAAAACGTCCATTGAAGAGAGAATTATGTAGTGTCAAACCCTAAAAAATGTTTTAAGAATAAAAACGAAATAATTTTTTTTTAAAAAACACTAAAATCAGTAAGTATATAAATAAGGAATCTGAAAAACTAATACCCAAATCAACGTTAATCTTCAAATTAAATCTTGCACGAAATTAAATGAGAATAATAGAAAATATTAATATATTGAATCGAAAATCTATGGAATTGATTTGGAAGAATGTTAGATAGAGAAATTGAAAAGAAGAACAAGAAAAGAGAGAAAAATCTAGATTGATCAGGAAGAAAGTAGAAAAAGATGAATGATAAACTTAAGAAAAGAAAGAGAAAATTAAAATGACATTAATATATATCCAATCACATAAATATAGGAAAATGTGTAATGTATGAGAGAGAAAGAAAGAGTGTAAATAATGAGAGAGAAAATATTAATAATATCAAAATAATTATTTATTTTTAAAATAATGACATTTTGACATGTTTACTAATATTATTAAAGTATGGATATTATCACTAAATAAGTTGATTTTTTTGACTAGTTAGCTAAATTTTCCTTATTTTATTTCATGTATTGTTATGTAGGGAATTGTATGCCAGTGAATATCGTCTGCTTTTTCTTGTATATATTATGTATACTAGGTTATATAAGGGAAAATTACGTAGTTAAACAAACTTATACTATTTAATTACTCATTATAGCTATAGTTTGCTATAATTATCACTCACGACTAATATTATACATTAATTACGTGGGCTGACTTTGAGTTTGTATAATTAGTCACGTTTGTATATATATAATTCACTAGAATACACAAATACATATGTACATTATACAATTATCTAATTGATATACATATACAATTCACATCTCTCCTCCGTCTCCTAATCTCACTTGCCATATATACATATACAATTCACCTCTCTTCCACTCTCTATCCTCTCTCACTCTCCTCTCTCCTCCCTCTCCGCCTCTTTCCTCTCTCTCCCAGTCTCGCTCACCTCTCTCCTCCGTCTCCCAATCTAGCTTGTCATATATACGAATACATACGTATAATATACAATTATCTAACCGATGTACATATATAATTCACATTTCTCCCACTTTTCCCCCCTCTCTCACCTCTCTCCTCTTTCTCCCAATCTCATTTGTCATATATACGAACACATACGTATAATATACAATTATCTAACCGATGTACATATACAATTCACATTTCTCCATTTTTCCCTCTCTCTCACCTCTCTCCTCTTTCTCCATATAACATATAGCTATAAATTGTAATTATCAAACTATATCTATTAATTAGTTATTTAAGTGACTATATGTGAAAGTTCCCCTATATACGATCTATTTTGACTTCCGAGACCTGTATTTCAACTTTCCTTTCTAAATATAAGTTTCCTATCTGTATATCACAAAGACTTATTAACTCAATAACACAATAAATTATTGTTGTAACTTGGTTCAGATTGCTGACCACATTTAGGTAAAAGAACAAGTTGAACAAACGTTGTATTGTAGTAAAAATTCATTTATCTATGTAACTAAGTGAAAGCTAAAAATCAACCTATCGCAAGCAACATTACAGCGCTTAAATTGTTACACATTTTGCAAGACTCTAACACCACAAACCACCATTAGCCATGTAACATTTTTACATCTACACAATATATAAAGAGGAGATTTTAAGGATGAAGATATACATTTTTGGAACCTTTTCAAATAGCATCAATTAGAAACAAAGAAATCAAATTAGGTGAGATCAAGACAAATACTTTAGATAATTACGATATGACATCCAAAAGCAACATGAACTAATCTAATTTAAAACTCTCTTATATGGTAAAATAAATAGAGAATAACAACTGAGACAAACAGGTGATTATTTTATGGAAACAAAGACCATTCAGGGATAAAAATAACAAGGGCATCATTAGATCAACGCCAAAGAAAACTATAATAGTTGTCACAACCTTGACCCGCAGTGAGTGGCACCCACACTAATCCATGGTTGGAGAACAATCTAACTATTCACACACTAATAAGCAATCAAACCGTAAGTTGTTTCATAGACTATAAAAGTCTTTAAATAAATAAAAGCAAGTTGCAATAAACAATCATAATCATCAAACAATGTGAAGTAACCATCTAGAAACTGAAAGTTGTAGTACCCAAACTCTAAAATGTCTAGAATAAAGGGGACACATTAAGTCTGAAGAGATGGACTAATTAAGAAGATCATAGGAATCCATGACAACTCGAAAGAAGCAGCCAACCCTTGGATTCAGATGTCACGTTTCTCACAATCAGGTCTTGAAGCAATCGCTTGAATATGTCATGTACCCAACAAAGAAAGACAAGTAAGTACAAATATGCAAACCACAGTGTCCTGGTAGAATAATTGGCTAGTTGCAGAATAAGAAAGATAAATTAGGCAACCAAGAATCATGGACTCCCAGTCCTCAACATGAACTGTTACACACAATAAACATGGACAATCACCGTAAAACAAACAAACTTGATTTTCTCATTGAACTCACAAACAAACTATTAGTGTACTAGCATGGTATCAAATCCAGAGTTAGTATGTACGACTCAGTCCTTAACCTGAACCGTTATGCGTAAAAAAAAAACATGGACAATCACCATACAACAAGCAAACTCGGTTTTCTCAATGAACTGACACACAAATTTTTAGTGTATAGACGTGGTACCAAATCCACTCGTTAATATATATTGACGTGGTATCTGATCCAATCATTAGTATATACCAACCTGATACCCGATCCACTCATTAGTACGTGTCAACTAATCCACTTGTTAGTATACCATGATATTTGATCCACTCATCACACACACATCATAATCACTGTTACGACCCAGATTCTGGAATTCGGATCGCAACCGGCGTCGTTAACCTCTCCAGGTCGCAGACAAGCCTCTTTTTAGCGTTCATCACAATCATACAGTTAAATTTTGCAGAAAATTAAAATCTTTTAATATTCTAATGAAGTATACTTAGACTTCACACTTAAGGTTTATAAAAACATACGATATTCTAAAACTATTGTCTCACATATATAGAAACCATCTAAAGAGTGCAAATCTGAACTTAGCCAATAATAGCTAATGCCATATAGGTATTATTACAAAAGAATCCAAAGAACATAATGAAAATAACGTATTTTTAAAACTACTAAAAATCTACGTAAGTTAGAATATGAAAGATAGCATCCCCGAACATGAGGACCTACCAAGACTTGGAGAAAGAGTTCCAAGATTCTTCAAATCGACCTCCTTAACTTCAATGGTCGAAACCTACAGTTGTAGTGAAATAAAGTAATGGGGTTAGTACGACACATGTACTAAGTATGGATATATGCAAATAACACATAAGGACATGCATGTAAAATGTTCATTTATCATATCTTTAGAAAACATGCTAAGTCATATAAAAATTCTCAATGCACATATCGTATAACATATATAATCAAAATATTTCATCACTTGAAGCATGATCATAATCAAAGACGTCTTCTCATGGCATCAGGTTAATATTACATATTACAAAGATCATATAAACATAACATACAAACACTTACCAACTATCCCGTCCCCAACCTACAAGTGCAATGGTCATGTGAAGCCCCACAACTCCACATAACCGAGTAGATAATATTGGAGACCATAAGTAAGACTTTGCTTCGTATAATTTGTAACATTGTTAGTTATCATTAATAGCAATATAGCCAAATAATATATTCATCATAATAGCCAACATTCATATAAAAGTAACATCATATGTCATAACATATATCTTTCATATCATCATATTACTTATGAACAATCTCCTAGGATTTCCCTTAGAGTCAACTTGTGCAATGTCTAGGTAGCGTCCCATACCACTACCTATACTAAGCCAACTCCTCAAGTCACCCTAGTCAATGTATGTTTTCTTGTCTTTCGATGTACATGAGGGAACATAGGAATTAATCGACATAGACCATGTGAGCTGAACATAGAATCCGGTGTCATGAAATCCCACACTGAAAAAGGTGGTCTATCGGCCAAAGTAGAACCTATATGACATAGCTTTCTAGGTGGATCCACTAGCTAGTATCCTATGGTGGCAACATAGTTCAAGAACTAGCAGATGCATTGGAGACCCATAGTTTCATATAACATGGAAGCCTCAATATCATGAGAATCATTGTGAACCTACCTTCCCCTAGGGAAGGGACACTTCCCATATCGAGTTCATCGGTTCTTAGCTTAAGTCCCTTTTCTTGAAATAACCTTTAATTCATTTTTCATAATAAACTTACCATAGGTCATAGATTATCTCCTTGTATAACATGATCATGAGCTCTTTCAATTAGATTAGAATTGTCCTTTCATCGTAGCCCTTCGTACGTGAGATTTACATGACATAATTATCTTGTGTAAAACATACAAGAGAGTATCATAACTTGCATATTCATATTCTTATCATAATCTCACGATTTACATATTCATAGCCATCATATTTGCATAGAAACATCATACTTATTTTCATAACATAGCATCAAGAATTATAGGCTAACAAAAACATCTTAGAGTAATCACAATTTTAGAAGACTTACCACTTGCTTCCAAGAATCTTATTCATCATGCGATATTCATAATAATACTTAGTGAAATACTCAATGAAATAATCAAGAACAACCTATAAAATCATGTACAAGATCAGTACATAGAATAGGAGAAGGTAAACGGGTCATTAAAGAGTTCATTCAAACCTTAAATTCTAACCCTAACGTTTACATGTTATCACGTCATGGAAAAAATCATACGAAACCATCATATAGGTAAAAACGTGCTTCACACTAAATTCAATCATAATTATCAGCATATACTCAACAATTCATGCGGAATTAGATACAGAAAACATTTACTTTTCATTGAAAAACATAAATCTAGGGTTAGGAAGAAAATCCATTTTGTAGAGTAAAAACCCTAAAATTGAAGTTCTTGAAAACTTATATTTAAAGGATCTCTTGGGTAAACGAAGCCCAAGAGTGAAAACCCATACCTTATAGATGAATAATCCATGAAATCTTGATTGGAAGCTTCGAAACCTTTGTCTTCTTCCTTAAGCTTTTCTTGTTCTTCAATGGAGTTTGGAAAAAGAGAGCGTTCTTGAGAGATTAAGAGAATTTCGTTTGATTCTGATTTGGAACGTGTAATTGTTGTCTAAGACTGACCTAAAGTCATTATATATACATTCCAAGACTTACCCTAAAAACCCTCCACTTTAATTACCATAAACGTCCCTCCTAATTTGACTACAACGAGGAGAACATTTCACTTAATCAAATATGAAATTTTTCCTAAGGATTTCATTTTGAACCTTTAAATTAATTAATCAAATGACTAATTTAATTAATTAAGGTACCTAGGATAATTTCTAAAGTACCCCTAAGTCAATGGACCATCCTAGGTTAAGTATTAGGATGTTTCTTGAGTTATACTAGGTTAGTGTAAGAGTTTCGGTTTTATCCCTTTAATTTAATTAGTTAAGTTTATAATTTAATTAATTAGGTGATCTAGGGTAATTAATAAAGTACCCTCAAGTCGTTAGGACCATAACTAACCCTTTGACCATCCTAGGTTAGGTACTAGGTTGTCTTTTTCTTGTCTTAACCGAAATCTGGAAATTGCTTTGTGATTTCGGTTTTATCCTTTTAAATTGATTAATTAAGATGCTAATATTGATTAAGTAACCTAGGAAAATTACTAAAGTATCCCTATGTTTTTAGGACCATAACCAACCCTTTGGACAATTGATTAATTAAGATGCTAATATTGATTAAGTAACCTAGGAAAATTACTAAAGTATCCCTAAGTTAGATACTAGGTTTTCTTTTGCTTGCCTTAACCGAAATATTGAAATTGCTTTGTGATTTCGGTTTTGTCCATTTAAATTAATTAATTAAGCTTCTAAATTAATTAATTAAGTAACCTAGGGTAATTACTAAAGTATCCTTAAGTTGTTAGGACCATAACCAACCCTTTGGACAATCCTAGGTTAAGTACTAGGTTGTCTTTTGCTTGCCTTAACCGAAATCTAGAAATTGCTTTGTGATTTCGGTTTTGTCCATTTAAATTAATTAATTAAGTTTCTAAATTAATTAATTAAGTTACCTAGGTTTTATACTAAATTATCCCTTAGTTGTAAGGACCATAACCAACCTTTTGGATCATCCTAGGTTAGTTACTAGGTTGTCTCTTAGTTAGTTTCATGTTTTAATGTCACCCAGTTAGGTCTTAGGTTGTTGGGTCCCTTAGTTAGTTATTTTTGGTTTGTCGTAGGATTTAGTTTGTTAGGGACGTTATTTAGGACCTAGAATCAGTTAGGGAGCTTGGCTCGACGTGGTCCTACAAGCCTGCCCCCTATGCACCCTAACCGATTCGGTTGGGGCTTGTCTCTTGGCCGTTTAGCACATGTGTAGCTTGTACTTTCCTAACTAACTATTTTGATGGTTCATTTGGAATGTTTACTTATTTTCCCAAGGATACTCACTATGTACTTGGGTACTGCTTAATCTACATGCCCATTTTAATTGGGCATGTTCTATGGTGTCTAGGCTTGACACTTGGATGCCTCATGCATAATGTGTTAAGATTTAATGGTATTATCTTAGGGTCTTCATTGCAGGTACAATTCCTAAACAAGCTTGTTAATACTTAGAAAAATTGGCTACACCCTTTAAGCCAATATTTTCTAATATGCCCATTATTTTGTTTATTTGGACATTATATAGAAATTGGCTAATACCCCTAAGCTAATTTTCTATACTATGACCAATATTTCTCAATATTGGACATTGGAAGGCCTATGTATCCTCAATACGCATTCTTAAAGACCTATTGGTATCTTCACTAGACATGTAACTTTTTTAAATGTTACATTATCCCTCCCTTAGGAACATTCATCCCCGAATGACACAAAAATCTTTTGGAGGATAGGAAAAAGACTTAATACTAGAAGCATAACCAGTATATAACATGTCATTATACTTAGCATTCAATATTTTTTGCACAAACATAGTGAGGAATTTCTCTCCTAACCTTATCATAAGCTCAAAAAATTCATCAAAGTGTTACCATGCTATCAATCTTCTCAAGATAACAACAAAACAAAAAATCTCAAGAAAACATATGCATACAAATTTCACATAAGTGCAAGAATAGAGTATCTACACATTTTCTTAAAACTCTAGTTGGTACTATCTTTCACCAAAACATGCACCTATTTAGTATACAAGTTAAATCTTTCATTCTTGTTAAATTGGGCATGAAGTCTTAATAAGCCAATCTTTATTAGCTATGTCCATTATTGATCATCCGCATAATATAAGAAGTCATTCTAATCTAATTTTTATTGGCTTAAGCCAATATTTGTTAAAACTTAATTATTATCAAACAATGCATAGACATTAACAGAAAAAACTTGTAATACACCCGTCACAACGTCGGGAGAGATTTCTTGTTCACCCCTAGCCTTGAGCGCATAGAAACGATTCCTTCTTTGAGCTTCAGAATTAGGACCGCTTGGTTGACCTTGGCTATTACCCTTACCTTTAATTCTCACATTAGGACAATATCTCACCATATGACCACCTTTGCCACAACCATAGCAAGTATTAGTCCCTAAAAGACATTCCCCCTCATGTTTTTTTACCACACTTACCACAAGTTGATCACTCTTTTGGTGGATCAACAGTTCTCCCCTCTTGAGATTTAGGACTAGAACCTCTATCATTGCGATCCTTGGAGAAACTAGAAGAAACCTGATTTGAAAACCTTTTCTTAAACTTGGGCTTGTCTTGCACATCAAGCCTATTCTTAGAAGAACCACTTTCAAACGACTTTGCCTTCTTAATTTCCCTATTTCTCTTCCTTAGACGATTTTCCTCAACTTGTTGGGCATGACCATTAACCTAAAAGATTCATATTGTCATGAATCATCGTTGTACGACATTCTTCTTCAATCTCTTCGGACAAGCCTGTTAAATAACAACTCATCTCATCCCTAGCATTAGAAACCAAAGAAGAATAATATTTGGACAACTTAATGAACTTCAAGGAGTATTCCTTAACACTCATACCTCCTTGACGAAGGTTGATGAACTCCTCTACCTTAGCTTCTCTTTGTTCCCTTGGAAAGAATCTGTCAAGAAATGCCTTTTTGAAGACCTCCCAAGTCACGGGACCATGTCCTAAAACCCTACTATCCTTCAATAGATTGTACCATGTCTGAGCCACGTCCTTAAGTTGATAGGCAGCAAGTTCAGACTTTTCGGTAGTACTCACCCCCATAGCAAACAAAATCTTATAAACCTCATCAAGAAAGTCTTGGGGGTCTTAATCAACTTTCAATCCAAAGTACTTTGGAAGATACATTCTCGTAATGTCTCACAAACAACTAGCCACAATACTAACATGTTGATCCTCTCGAGGTTCAACCTCCCTGTTAGATTGAATCGTGAGGGCTTGAGATTGGGTGGTGATGGATTGGGCCATTTGGAACAGGGATTCCCTCACCTCACCATCTTTCATAGCCGGAGGCTTCACCGGAACTTAATCATTTGCAGTAGCTTGCACTTCAGGAGCATTTCGGTTATCTTGGGGAATAGCTCCCGCATTCGCAATCTCTTTTCCTACTCTTCTCGCGGCTGTCCTTCTTGTGTTCATCGCCTATATACACAAGAAAGGGATTAGATTCTAAAAGACACATAATGTCAAAGTTTTAAAGGCACGATATAAGAGTATCAAGAAAAGAGAAGTTTCCTAACCATCACATAGCCTCTCATCCATAATTGTAGCGCGCTTCACAACCATAAACACAAACTAGGTAATGTGGTTTAGTGAGACATTGATCCTAAGGATTTTTTAACCTCATGCTCTAATATCAATTTTGTTACGACCCAGATTCTGGAATAAGAATCACAACCGGCATCGTTAACCTCTCAGAGGTCGCATACAAGCCTCTTATTAGCGTTCATCACAATCATACATTTAAATTTGCAAAAATTTAAAACTTATAATATACTAATGAAGTATACCTAGACTTCATACTTAAGGTTTATAAAAACATACGATATTCGAAAACTATTCATCTAAAAAGTGCAAATCTGAACTTAGCCAATAATAGCTAATATGCCATATAGGTATTATTAAAAAAGAATCCAAAGAACATAATGGAAATAGCGTATTTTTAAAACTACTAAAAATCTACGTAAGTTAGAATATGAAAGATAACATCCCCGAACATGAGGACCTACCAAGACTTGGAGAAAGAGTTCCAAGATTCTTCAAATCGACCTCCTTAACTTCAATGGTCGAAACCTACAGTTGTAGTAAAACAAAGTAATGGGGTTAGTATGACATATGTACTAAGTATGGATATATGAAAATAACACATAAGGACATGCATGTAAAAGGTTCATTTATCATATCTTTAGAAAACATGCTAAGTCATATAAAAATTCTCAATGCACATATCGTATAACATATATAATCAAAATATTTCATCACTTGAAGCATGATCATAATCAAAGACATATTCTCACGGCATCATGTTAATATTACATATTACAAAGATCATATAAACATAACATACAAAACACTTACCAACTATCCCGTCCCCAACCTACAAGTGCAATGGTCATGTGAAGCCCCATAACTCCACATAACCGAGTAGATAATATTGGAGACCATAAGAAAGACTTTGCTTTATATAACTTGTAACATTGTTAGTTATCATTAATATAGCAATATAGCCAAATAATATATTCATCATAATAGCCAATATTCATATAAAAGTAACATCATATGTCATAACATATATCTTTCAAATCATCATATTACTTATGAACAATCTCCTAGGATTTCCCTTAGAGTCAACTTGTGCAATGTCTAGGTAGCGTCCCATACCACTACCTATACAAAGCCAACTCCTCAAGTCACCCTAGTCAACGTACGTTTTCTTGTCTTTCGATGTACATAAGGGAACATAGGAATTAATCGACATAGACCATGTGAGCTAAACATAGAATCCGGTGTCATGAAATCCCACACCGAAAAAGGTGGTCTACCGGCCAAAGTAGAACCTACATGACATAGCTTTCTAGGTGGATCCACTAGCTAGTATCCTATGGTGGCAACATAGTTCAAGAACTAGGAGATGAATTAGAGACCCATAGTTCCATATTACATTGAAGCCTCAATATCATGAGAATCATTGTGAACCTACCTTCCCCTAGGGAAGGGACACTTTCCATATCTAGTTCATCGGTGCTTAGCTTAAGTCCCTTTTCTTGAAATAACCTTTAATTCATTTTTCATAATAAACTTACAATAGGTCATAGATTATCTCCTTGTATAACATGATCATGAGCTCTTTTAATTAGATTAGAATTGTTCTTTCATCGTAGCCCTTCGTACGTGACATTTACATGGCATAATTATCTTGTGTAAAACATACAAGAGAGTATCATAACTTGCATATTCATATTCTTATCATAATCTCACGATTTACATATTCATAGCCATCATATTCACATAGCAACATCATACATATTTTCATAACATAGCATCAAGAATTATAGGCTAACAAAAACATCTTAGAGTAATCACAATTTTAGAAGACTTACCACTTGCTTCCAAGAATCTTATTCATTATGCGATATTCATAATAATACTTAGTGAAATACTCAATGAAATAATCAAGAACAACCTATAAAATCATGTACAAGATCAATACATAGAATTGGAGAAGGTAAACAGGTCATTAAAGAGTTAATTCAAAACCTTAAAATACTAACCCTAACGTTTACATGTTATCACGTCATGGAAAAAATCATACGAAACCATCATATAGGCAAAAACGTGATTCACACTAAATTCAATCATAATTAGCAGAATTTACTCAACGATTCATGTGGAATTAGATATAGAAAACATTTACTTTTCATTGAAAAACATAAATCTAGGGTTAGGAAGAAAATCCGTTTTCTAGAGTAAAAACCCTAAAATTGGAGTTCTTGAAAACTTATATTCAAAGGACCTCTTGGGTAAACGAATCCCAAGAGTGAAAACCCATACCTTATAAATTAATAATCCACTAAATCTTGATTGGAAGCTTCGAAACCTTTGTCTTCTTCCTTAAGCTTTTCTTGTTCTTCAATGAAGTTTGGAAAAAGAGAGCGTTCTTGAGAGATTAAGAGAATTTCGTTTGATTCAGATTTGGAACGTGTATTTGTTGTCTAAAACTGACCTAAATTAATTATATATAAATTCCAAGACTTACACTAAATACCCTCCACTTTAATTACCATAAACGCTCCTCCTAATTTGACTACAACGAGGAGAACATTTCACTTAATCAAATATGAAATTTTTCCTAAGGATTTCATTTTGAACCTTTAAATTAATTAATCAAATGACTAATTTAATTAATTAAGGTACCTAGGATGATTCTAAAGTATCCCTAAGTCAATGGAACCATAACTAACCCTTTTTGGACCATCCTAGGTTAAGTAATAGGATGTTTCTTGAGATATACTAGGTTAGTGTAAGAATTTCGGTTTTTATCTATAATTTAATTAATTAAGTTGATAATTTAATTAATTAGGTGATCTAGGGTAATTAATAAAGTACCCTCAAGTCGTTAGGACCATAACTAACCCTTTGACAATCCTAGGTTAGGTACTAGGTTGTCTTTTTCTTGTCTTAACCGAAATCTGGAAATTGCTTTGTGATTTCAGTTTTATCCTTTTAAATTGATTAATTAAGAGGCTAAATTAATTGATTAAGTAACCTAGGATAATTACTAAAGTATCCCTCTATCGTTAGTGATATACCGTGGTTTCACGGTATTTTTAATGCTTTTTCCTTAGATTAGTGTGTCCAAAAGCCTTTTGTACTAATCTTTATGTAAGTTTCTCTTATTTGCAGGAAATATGTCTAAAAGATTAAGCAGAGGTTTTTGAGCAAGAAATACAAAAAAGTACCACCTACAGAGCTTGTGGCGGTTCGTCGTGCCCGTGACGGTCCGTAGGTTGCATCGTAGTGCAACTGCTGAAGGAAGATGGGGAATTCTGACCAAGTGTGGGGTTACGGAGTGCGTGACGGACCGTCGTAGCTAGGATGGTGTGTCCTGCTAGTTCGTCATGAAAATCAGAGAGTAGTCCCAGTACTCGAATTCCAAGAGTTCAAGTGTTTTGGAACGGAGACCCTCGACGGACCGTTGTGCCTGTGAAGAGCCGTCATACCTGCCGTCGAGGGTAATGAGAGAGCAGCAGAAGAAATTGCACAAGTATGGGATGAAGGATTCCATGACGGCCCGTTGTGACCACGACTGTCTGTCGCGAGGTCCGTCTACCCAGCCGCATTTTGACAGATTTCCAGCAAATAGAGTCCTTATTTAATTAGGTTTTTATTTTTTATAAATAGTTCGAAAAACCTCGTTTTTGGGGTTATACTTTGGTTTATGAGCTTCTTTTGTGGATTAGACTTGGTGATTATTATTACACTTTTGGAGAATCTTTAGTCTTCAATTAATTGCAGTAATTGATTGTTGGTGATTTGTGTGATTAATCAGTGAACTTTTGGATTTTATTCTTTCTCATTGAAGTAAGTGCATGAATTCTTATATCATATATTTGAATATTGTGATTATGACTATGGGTAACTAAACTCCATAACTATGGTTGTGGGAACCATAGGCGAATAATGGGGTAAAACCTAACTAAAATAACAATTCTAAAATAGTGTCTTGCATGTATTGATAATTCTTTCGCTTAGAAGTCTTTTTAACGGATGACCAACGTTAGAACTCGCCTTAATGCTACTTGCCGGACCAAGGAGGTAGATAATAGGAAAAGAATTATCAACATAGATTTAGTGTATACTATCTAATAGGCTAGTATTGATTGGTACGAGGTAATAACTTAGTCAAATATCAAACTACGATGCTTAATATGAGGTAAAGGTAAGGGTTAGTATAGCAACACACGTAGACAGACCAAGATGCGAAGTGAAATATTTTAGATGCCGGACCAAGGATTTAGAAATACATAACTTATCATTTTGCATGCAAGATACTAGGAAAGAATTGTTATAGTTAGAATTATCAAGTTATGAACCTGTGGGGAACACGTAAACCCTAGTTACTTTGATAATTGATTAAACTCCAACATTTGAAGTTGTTAGTTGTCTCCTTTAATTTAGCTAGTTATTTTCATTCATTTAGAAGTAAAAACCCTCCTTTTTATTGTGTTTTCTTTCCAAGGAAATAATTTTCTAAATAGTAGTAATAATAGATTGAAGTTAAGTCTGAACTATTTTACTCGTGGGAACGATCACAACCTCATTAGTTGGGTTCTCTACTTTATACGACCGCTTTACTTCTTATTGAGAAGTAAGTTTGAGCATATCAAATTTTGGCGCCGCTGCCTGGGAAAATAGCTTTTAGATTAACTTAAACTTATTACTATAGTTTAGTTGATATTTTCTTGATCTTACTTTGTTTTATTGTTTTTGATTCTTGCAGAACCATCTTCCTTGTATGCCAAATACACGGAGAGGAAGAGAACCCTTATTTCCCTACGATCACGAATTAGAGCATACACTACGCAACATGAATAGAAACTTGGGAATTGATGATGATGATCCAAACCAGAACATCCCAGTTCCGCTTGATGTTCATGGTCAGTTGTTACCCGGTGCTCCGGGTGAAAACCAACAGAGGGGACACAATCCTGCTCAACGGCCCCAAGAATACTACAGAGGCTATGACAATATAGCAGACTTCGATGTGCCACTTGTCTTGCCCCCTCTATTACCAAGCCACACCATTGTGGTAACTAGTAGCCTGATGCAAATGCTCACTGCCAGAGGTTAGTTTTCAGGGCTACCTTCTGAGGATCCACATGCCCATATAGCTAAGGTAAGGGCAGTGCGTAAAAGTTGTGTAGGGAGGCCTGACTTGGACTTGGATGTAATAGGGCTAAGAGTGTTTCCTCTCTCACTGACGGGAGAGACTGCTATTTAGTTCACTGAGCTCCCGTATAACTCAATTTTCACTTGGAACTAACTAAGGGACGTTTTCTTTGTGGCACTACTAGGAGAGTCAGTTAGTAGTTCTTGGGATAGATTCACCTCGTTTTTGAGAAGCGTCCCCAATCACCGTATAGATGATGAGTCACTGAAGGAATACTTCTATCGGGGATAGGATGATAGTAATAATAAAGCGGTGTTGGACACTATAGCAGGTGGATCTTATGGGGAGTGTCCTTATGCTGAGATTGCTGAAAAGTTAGGAAAATCTCCCGGAACAATAAAGCTTGGAGTACTAGGAAGTCAGATACTGGGAGAAATACCTTCGCAATGCAATCCACTCCCAACTCGGCCATAGATGAGATTCGTGAAGACATGGCTCAGACGAGAACTGAGCTTGGGTTGATATTAAAACATGTCACTGGGGATGCACAAAAGATAAATGCAGTTAACTACTTGTCTAAACCACCACCACCAAATGATGAATGTGATTATGCGGAGGATTCTATGTGGTAAACAAGCAGTAACGACGGGGGTTGCAAGACAGATTACCAAGGCTCAAATAAGGAGAATTGGCGCCAATGTCAAGGGAACCAAGGTCGGATCTGTGGTAACTATAACCGTGAGGGTCATTATGTTCGAGATGGAAACTACAACCGCGACAACAACTTCAACAGGGGTAACTATGGTAACAAAACTGATAGGAATGGGCCCTATGTTCCTCCTCAAAATCGTGAAGTGACTCCTAGGGATGGTGGGATAGATAGTATGGCGCGAGTTGAGGATATGTTGCACAAAATGATGAGGAGGTTCGATGCTAATGATGAGCATTAAAGAGTTAAGGAGTGATTTAGAGGGTATTGTGCAGAAAGTCGATACACATGCAATATTGATTAAGTAGATCGAGTTGCAAATGGCTCAATTATCTGCAACTGTGAAACTGGGCACTCTTCCTTGCAACACTGTCCAAAATCTGAAAAATGATGCACACTGTATGACAATCACTACTCGGGGTGGTAAGCAAACCATTGACCCACCTATGCCGTCTAATGAGGAAAAGGTGAGAAAGGATAATGATAAGGTGGTAGAGGTAGTAGTGGTGAAGCAAAGATAGCACTGGAAAAGATGCAAAAGTCCCTATAAAGGTAATTCCCATGCCTAGACCACCCCTTCCTCATTGATTAGTGAAAAACCTGACCAGATGGATAAATATAATACGTTTTTAACAATGTTGAAGCAGCTTTCTATCATGTCCCTTTGGCAGAAGCTCTAGAACAAATGCCCGATTATTCCAAGTTTGTAAAAGATTGGTTACAAAGAAAAGATCGGTCACTTTCGAGGATGATGATAGAATGCAGCATTGTAGTGCTATTGCTACAAGATCTCGCGTACAAAAGAAAAAAGATCCGGGTGCGTTCACTATTCCTTGTACAGTCGGGTCATTACATTTTGTGAAAGCATTATGTGATCTGTTGGCAAGCATAAATCTCATGCCCCTCTCGATTTACAAGAAGTTGGGTTGGGTTACCCAAATCCCACTGCAATGCGGCTACTGATGGCTGATCGAAATGTGAAAAGGCCTATAGGGGTACTCCACGATGTACTCGTAAAAGTGGAGTCATTCATATTTCCGACAGATTTTGTTATTCTTGATTGTGAAGTCGATTTTGAAGTGACTATTATTCTTGGGAGGCCATTCCTTGCTACGGGTAGAGCCTTAGTTTATATGGAAAAGGGGCAGATGAAATTTCGGTTGAACAATGAAGAAGCGACCTTCAACATTTGTAGGTCCATGAGGCAGAGTGGTGAGCTCCAATCGGTATCTGCTATATCCTACAAAGAAAATATGAAGAAGGATAATGACCTAAAAAGTGAAAAACAAGAGTTTATGGTTGGGGATTTGGTGCTTTTAGACAGTTCAAGGTTGCGTTGGCTTTCGGGCAAGCTCAAGTTGAAATGGACTAGCCCTTACTTGATTACCCAAGTATTCCCTCATGGAGCAGTTGAGTCAAAAACCAAGGAGGGAGTGCGGTTTAAGCTGAATGGAGAACGAATAAAACTCTATTTTGGCCATACTGCATTGGTGAATGAAGTGATAGAGGCATACCATCTTGATGAAGGCTGAGTAATCAAGTGTCCTCACTCGTGCCGCGACGTTAAATAAGGCGCTTGTTGGGAGACAACCCAATACTTATAGTTTTTTTCTTTTTAGTAATGGTAGCATTTTCTACTAATGGGTTAAAAATTTGCAGGCACATCACCAGGAAATTCTGCAGAAAATCACTCTACAACAGTCACTAACAGACACATCGATGGACCGTCACACATGCGACGGACCGTCGCATAAATCCGTCATGCCAGGTATGTCTTTCTGTTATTTTCAAAACTAGGGCACACGCGAAGGAACTAATGACGAACCGTCACAACAGCGACGGACCGTCGTCGGGGACTCGTCGCGTCATTAATGAAGCATACCCGACCCGACATGGCTGGGGGTTTTAAAAATTCTTAACATTTAAAAACCCCACCCTTCATTTAAGCCCATTTCTCCCCTCTTCCTCCCATTTACCTCCCTTTTCAACTTCCAAGTTCATAACCCCCCTCTCTTACAACCGATCATTTCCCAAAATTCGCCAATTCCTAAAATTCACTATCTACTATCGGAGTCTGCCTCTGTGGTTCTTTACTTGATCACCAAGTACCTTCCTCGCTTGTTTTTATCAAATTCTGAGGTATGTATCTCTACTTTCTACCCATTTACATTGCATTTTATTTCTTATTAAATGGGTTCATTCTTTAATACATATTCTGTCTGACCTAGGTTGAGAATCTTCAAAATTGTCTTGTTAAAACTCTAGAAATAGGTGCTTTAGCATTGCTAGTTTACTAGGTATTTGGGTTAGACAATTGTAGGTTAAAACACTAACAATTCCATTTGGTTCATAGGGATGAATGGGGCATCCCCAGTTCTGTCACTGAATGACAGAACGAGACCCCATGATGGACCGTCGTACCCACGACGGACTGTCATAGGGTCCGTCCCAACATCCCTAACACCCCACTGTCCAATTTTCTCCAAGTGTCCACCAACGGACATATGCAACGGACCGTCGTTCCCACGATGGTCCGTCCTGCACAACCGTTATGGTTGTCAGAGACCTATTCTTAAGGGTCTCTCACTTTTTCTAAGTGTCCTCAAAGGACACATGCGACGAACGGTTCATTCCCACGACGGTCCGTCCTGCACAACCGTTCTGGTTGTCAGAGACCTTGATCCTAAGGGTCTCTCACTTTTTCTAAGTGTCCTCCACGGACACATGCGGACGTACCATCTTACCCTCGATGTTCTGTCCTGCATAACCGTCATGGCGGTCAGAGACCCCTCTCCTAAGGTATCTCATCTTTTTTTCTAAGTGTCCTCCAATGGACATCTACGACGGACCGTCATACTCATGATGGTCCATCCTGTTTATATACCGTCATACTTGTCAGAGACTTTCCTTCAGGGTTCTCCACATAAACATAGTTAAAGTAAGTCATGACGGACCCCATGACGGTCCGTTATACTCACGACAAGACGTCACCTGGTCCGTCGTATTTCACTGTTACTATAGAAATGTCATTATATCTTAACTCTTTTATTTATTTGTGTCATTTTGCTTGTCTTTTTTTCTCCTTCTAGTACTAATATGATTCTTTACACAGTACTATCTATTAAAGCACCAAAACAAGATCGATTCTACGCACGCGGGCGATCGAAATCTGTCGCCCCGTCCCCCCCCCTGGTCATTGGCTCTGATGATGAGCGTGACCCCGAGTACGTGCCCCCAGGCACTTCCACCCCATCCCGAGCTGCACTTGCTGCCAGAGCCACACCCAAAAAGGTGGCGTCCTTGTAGTCACTGTCTCCCAGTCTGATGAGGAGCGCACACTGACCGGCACACCTTCAGGGTCAGCTACTAATGAAGAAGGAGCGTCTGGCTCCTTAGGAGTTTCGTGGTCGGAGGAAGCCTCCGATCTGCTGAGGTCCCTGCACCCGCCACCGCTGCATAGTCTGCCTCGTCTGATGAGGCTGATAGTTCGGATCCACACCACACCCGGTTCACTGACTCGTGCTCTCACCCCGGTTTGTCGACCAGCCCAACCGGTGGTATGTTAACGGGCATTATCAAGTCTATTCCGATGCAAAGTTCCTGAATGACAAAGGAGTCATGACACACGGACACTTAAATTGGAGCGGCGGGTCCTTACGGGAAGTCTCCCGACTATGCCAGAGATCCACAATCTCTTCACCAGACATCGACTAGAGTGGACAGCGCGTTCGTTGGGACGTTATAGTGAAGAGTTGGTCCGAGAGTTTTACGCCTTACGTGGCTACTCTCAGATCACAGATTGATAGGCGGGCTGCCCCCGCCAAACAGGCCCCACTGGAGTATGTCCGAGTACGTGGCGTTCAGGTTGATATCTCCCTGCCTCCTTCCACCGGTATCTATACGTGAGGAATGTTGATGCCAACCGGACCCCTCTCACATCGAGTTTGACTACCGGTGGCAATTGTTTTAGATGGCAATTCCTTCTGCGTGAGCCATCGCTGAGAGAGACCACCAAGAGGTGGATGGCCCTGCATTTGTCTGTTGATGGAGAGGGTGCTAAGGGTGACCGAGCCGAAGAGAGCCATCAAGAAGGCTAACCTGACCTTCACGACGAAGTTTTTATGGTTGATTGTCCGCCACTTCCGCCACTGCCTTTCCCCCAAACCGCTGATAATATAGTCACATGGGATCGTGCAATACTGCTGGCGGGCGATGATAGCCAGGTTTTGAGGTGGATTTGCTTGGCTTCTACTGGAGGTCATGCACGAGAGGGCTTTTAAGGTCACAACTACTTACCCTTTCCCTTGCATGATATTTTCTCTATGCCGGTCCACAGGTGTGCCTATATGGCACGTTGATCAGCTCAAGACCCCGCTGGCACTGTTGATATCAACCTCATCAGGGATGAGGCCTAATGAGTTGGCTCCACGCAGAGGGCCCCATCCAGAGTTGCGTCCACTTGGTGACAATCTGGCTGATATGGTAGCACAGGACCGCACAACTATGCAGGCGGCTTCCACTGACACTACCCTGGTCGAGTCTATCCCGAGTAGTAGCACACTGCCCTCGAGCTCCTCTCGCTCAGCCCCTTCTCCACTCTGATCCTGCTTGCTAGGGTCCAAAAATTAGAGGCACAGATGGATACACTTCTGCATCACATCCAGCCTTGGATGCAGAGGTCTATTGCTGAGGTAGAAGAGCGTTTGGAGTGGAAATGGTCCAGCACACAGAGCGGAAGATCGCTGGGTTCATCAGCGCTTGGACGCTTTTGAGTTGCGGGTGTTAGCCCGGCCAGTCCCTCAGGTGGATGTGTCAACCCTTCAGGATGCGGTCGACATCTTTGCGCAGACATCGATATGATCTTAGAGGCTAGTGTGCCTAGTCTGAGGCCCCTTCTACAGAGCTTGCTGAAGACACAGTGATGGCGGCCTTACTCGCCACTTTTGAGATTCCACCATCTCCCCCTCGAGAGCATGCCAAGAGGCGTAGGGTCGTAAGGATGATGAGGTCGATCAAGGAAGAAGGAGCCTGTGAGATGGAGGATGCAAGGAGAGCCTCGCTTCTGATGAGAAGGCGCATCAGATGAGGGCAAGAGTTAGCTTCTGGGGCATCTAGCTCCAAAATGTGGAGATAGCGGGAGGCACTGCTGATAGTGTTGTTGATGAGTGTGGACACTACTCAGGGTGTCCAGATTACAGAGGTAGTGGGTTCTGAGAACCAGACCCACTTCTTGCTGATCGTCGGCGTTTGGCCCCAGCTTTGCTTCACCTACCACTCTTTTATTTCAATTTTTTTATGCATTGGGGACAATTGCATGTCTTTTTGTGGGGGTGGGGTAAATGAAAGTGAGTGCTAGGGTGAAGTCTGACTAGCCTAATTCACTATCCTCTTTTAGGGTTTTCTTGCTTGTGTTCTTTTTCCCCAAGAGATTGATTATTTTTTCTGTTGAACCGGCATGTCTATATCTTGTGTACATACTTTAATTCTGAAGCATGATGGCTAAAATGATATCCTGATAAAATGAAAATGATGCATGACTAGGCATAATAATTGATAAATGTGTGGCTCTAAGCATGACATAGAAGTACACCACTGCATGACCCTAAGTCTAAAATTCAACTAGGTGTTTGATAATCTGGTAGAGTAATGAGATGTCAAGTGAGAGTGAGGAGATTTGAATAGTCCACTATTTGTACTGAGCTAGAACTTGCTTTATTAGTCCTGCTAAAAGTAAGTTGTAATATACAATTAGGAAAGGATCATAGGCCCTTATTCAATATAGCCAATTTTTAGCCTAAATAAAAGAAAACCAAATGAAATTAACCCTTCTTTGATCCAAATGATTTGAGCTTAAACTAGACTTTCTTTTTCACCCCAACTGATCTTTCTGAGAATAATGTGTTGGCCCTGGTCCCTCTTGTACATGTGCACCTCAGCTTATGCCAAAAGCATAAGTTGAGGGTGGCTAATGCAAAAAACAACCCTTTTTAGGGCTCTGACTCAACTTTGGCTATTGTGTACTTTGACTCATGACAAAGCCATGAGTTGAGGGTGGCTATTATGAGGAATGCTCTGGAAAGTGGGGTTGAAAGAACAAAGAGAGAGAAGAACAAAAGTAAAGTGACTCAAGAATTAGTTGAAAGAGAAGTAAAAAATAAATAAATAAATAAAATATACAAGAAATACAAGCAGAAATAAGAGAGTCACTTACACAAATGAATAAAGAAGGAAAATAGCAAGGTAAAAGAATATGGGAAATTGGGAGAAACAAAATGATGAAAAGAGGTATGTTTAGCCGATATGTCAAGGAGGGCAACAAGTCACTAAAGTATACCTAAATATACCCTACCTAGCCGTGAGCCTATGTTACAAGCTAAGAAAGTCCTATCGTGATCCTAAAAGTTGTATAGCGAACTTAAAGCAGTGAAAATAAGGGCAAGCTTATGGCAATATATATGAATGAGTGTGAATTTGTTCTGAGAGTGAGTGTTGAAAAGTAATCCTTATACTCAAACTGAAATCATTGTGTGAAAAATGAGGATTTTGTTTTGAAGTGAGGACACTAGTTGCAATACCGGAAATATTAGCACCTTGGTGAGAAATTGAAGAGGATAGGTGTTAGTGCATGGTGAGTCTGTGTCATGGTCCGATTCAAAATAATTCAAGCCTAATAGTGATAGCATGCATAATATGATGAGATTGATAGGGATTGATAGCCAAATGATTGCGAAGGATAAAACATGGATACTATTGTACAAAGATTTTGTATTGAGTCATAGTGCGTCGCTTGAGGACAAACAACAAATTTAGTTAAGGGTGTTGATATACCGTAATTTTACGGTACTTTTAATGTTTTTTCCTCAAGTTTAGTGTGTCCAAAAGACTTTTGTACTAATTTTTATGTAAGTTTCTCTTTATTTGTAGGAAATCTGTCTAAAAGATGAATGCGGAGGTCTTTGAGCAAGAAATACAGAAAAGTACCACCTACGGAGCTTGTGACGATTCATCGTGCCCGTGACGGTCCGTAGATGGCATCGTAGTGCAGCTGCTGAAGAAAGATGGGGACTTCTGACCAAGTGTGGGGTTACGGAGTGCGTGACGGACCGTCCTAGCCATGACGGCCCGTCCTGCTGCTTCGTCATGAAGATCGGAGAAGTAGTCCCAGTACCCAAATTCCAAGATTTCAAGTGTTTAGAACGGAGACCCTAGACGGACCGTTGTGCCTGTGACGATTCGTCATACCTGCCGTCGAGGGTAATGAAGAGAGAAGCAGAAGAAATTGCACAAGTATTGGACAACGGAATCCATGACGGCCTATCATGACCACGACTTTCCGTCGTGAGGTCCGTCGACCCAGCCGCATTTTGACAATTTCCAGCAAATAGAGTCCTTATTAATTAGGTTTTTATTTTTTATAAATAGTTCGAAAAACCTCCTTTTTGGGGTTAGACTTTTGGTTATTTGAGCTTATTTTGTGGATTAGTTTTGGTGATTATTATTACACTTTTAGAGAATCATTAGTCTTCAATTAATTGCAGTAATTGATTGTTGGTGATTTTTGTTGATTAATCAAGTGAACTTTTGGATTTTATTCTTTCTCATTGAAGTAAGTGAATGAATTCTTATATCATATATTTGAATATTGTTATTATGACTATGGGTAACTAAACTCCATAACTATGGTTGTGGAAACCATAGGCGAATAATGGGGTAAAACCTAACTAAAATAACAATTCTAATATAGTGTCTTGCATGTATTGATAATTCTTTCGCTTAGAAGTCTTTTTAACGGATGACCACGTTAGAACTCGCCTTAATGCTACTTGCCGGACAAAGGAGGTAGATAATAGGAAAAGAATTATCCACATAGATTTAGTGTATACTATCTAATAGGCTAGTATTGATTAGTACGAGGTAATAACTTAGTCAAATATCGACTACGATGCTTAATATGAGGTAAAGGTAAGGGTTAGTATAGCAACACACGTAGCCAGACCAAGATGCGAAGTGAAATATTTTAGATGCCGGACCAAGGATTTAGAAATACATAACTTATCACCTTGCATGTAAGATAGTAGGAAAGAATTGTTATAGTTAGAACTATCAAGTTATGAACCTGTGGGGAGCACGTAAACCCTAGTGATTTTGATTAATTGATTAAACTCCAACATTTGAAGCTGTTGGTTGTCTCCTTTAATTTAGCTAGTTATTTTCATTCATTTAGAATTAAACCCCCCCCCTTTTATTGTCTTTGCTTTCCAAGGAAATAATTGACTAAATAGTAATAATAATAGATTGAAGTTAAGTCTGAACTATTTTCCTCGTAGGAACGATCCCAACCTCATTAGTTGGGTTTTTTACTTGATACGACCGCTTTACTTCTTATTGAGAATTAAGTTTGAGCGTATCAAATTTTGACCATAAATTAGGTACTAGGTTGTCTTTTGGTTGCCTTAACCGAAATCTGGAAATTGCTTTGAGATTTCGGTTTTTTTCCATTTAAATTAATTAATAATCTATTAAATTAATTAATTAAGTAACCTTGGGTAGTTACAAATGTATCCCTAAGTTTTTAGGACCATAAACAACCCTTTTGACAATCCTATGTTAGGTACTAGGTTTTCTTTTGCTTGCCTTAATTGAAATCTGGAAATTGCTTTATGATTTTGGTTTTGTCCATTTAAATTAATTAATAAAGTTGATAAATTAATTAATTAAGTAACCTATGTTAATTACTAAAGTATCCCTAAGTTGTTAGGACCATAACCAACCTTTTGGATCATCCTAGGTTAGGTACTAGGTTGTCTCTTAGTTAGTTTCATGTCTTAATGTCACCCGGTTAGGTATTAAGTTGTCGGGTCCCTTAGTTAGTTATTTTTGGTTTTTCCTAGGTTATTTAGTTATTTAGGGACGTTAGTGAGGACTTATAATCAGTTAGGGAGCTTGTCCCATGTGTTCGTACAGGCCTTCCCCCTATGCACCCTAACCGATTCGATTAGGGCTTGTCTATTGGACGTTTAGTACATGTGTTGCTTGTACTTTCTAACTAACTATTTGTTGGTTCATTTGTAATGTTACTTAATGTCCCAAGTATTCCCACTATATCCTTGGGTACTGCTTAATCTACATGTCCATTTTAGGTGGTCATTTGCTATGGTACCTAGGCTTGACACTTGGATGCCTCATACATAATGTGTTAAGATTCAATGCTATTAGCTTAGGGTCTTCAGTGCAGGTACAATTTCTAAACAAGCTTGTAATGCTTAGAAAAATTGGCTTACACTCTTTAAGCCAATATTCTCTAATATGCCCAGTATTTTGTTTATTTTGGGCATTATATAGAATTTGGCAAATATCCCTTAGCTAATTTTTTGTACTATGCCCAATATTTCTCAATATTGGACATTGGAAGACCTATGTATTCCCAATACGCATTCTTAAAGACCTATGGGGATCTTTGCTAGACATTTAATTTTTCGTAATGTTACAATCACAATGAATAGCAACAACATATGTAACAAGTAAACACATTCATTGCATACGATGAACCAAATCAACATTTAAATCACCCATACACATCTTTCAATAATCATTATATCATACATGCAATATTAATGAAGCATTAGAAAAACACACATAACATAAATGGAAAATGAACAACTATCACCTATCTCGGATCAAGCCTTGGAACTCTACAGAACTTGACCTTTTCCGTTGTCATGAATTTTGGATTATTCTGATCTAAAACAATATAAAAATAATACAATCAATGAAAATTGGTTGAACAATAGTTAGATTATAACTAAATCCTAAACCCCAAGCCATTTCCATGATCATCTCTCCCAAACAAGGGGTTTTCCACCATTAATTCAAAAAGAACTCCCATCTAAGGTAAAGCAACACGAGTTCTAAAGCTTAAGAATCACACTACCAACCCGGGGGAGTAACTAACTTATCTTTATTTAAGACATTGATGGAAACTAGTTGAACATTACCCTAGGTCTCTATTGTCTCTTGCCAAAATATGTTGTAGAATCATGAGCGGTTTAGGGGAATTTTTTTGAATAAACTCATTACTAATTCAGCTATAGTGGCTCCACCCTAGCAGGACAACCTGATACAGTGTCTTTGACATAATGGGACCACCTGCTATTGGCTCCGCCATACCAGGAGCACTCACAATTGAAGGAATTAATTTTCCCGCTATAGTAGCGTGACCCCCCTATAGAGGCTTACACAAAACATATAAACTCATAATTCTCTCCAAAATTCTTTATTTTGAACTACACCTTTGAACTTTGATGTTTAAATCAACTCTTTTACACCAAGTTTGATATCGAGATCTTTACTTGACCGAATTCAATTATGAAAAACCCTATGAATTTCTTTATATCTTAGTAATAAAAATACTAACCCAATCTTAGTCATTTTACCCAACCTCTTATCAGATTTCCCTAGATCTTACATTACCCTAAGACTTCAACTCTAGCTTACTTCGAAGTAGTTCAGTTGGATCGAGAGAATCTGGATAGGCCTGCTCAAATTTTGTCTAAGACTAGCCAAACCCGAAATTTTCAAGTCACTCTACCAAAAGTTTTCTCGCCCAATTTTTTCACAAAGGGTTTATCCATAACTACTGATAGGGGTTGTTGCAATATATATGAATTTATCCATAACTATTGAAAGAGTTGTTACAATACATACGAATTTACCCATCGCTCGTCCCTTATCAATCAAATAAGAAAGCTGGGCTAGGTCAAGAAAAAAGTAGTACTTGAATTCTCAAATAAGTGAGGGTACTTATCCTGCATGTCACTCTCGATTTTCAAGTCGCTTTCTCATCTGAATGATTCTTCCATTGAACCTTCACTAATTTGATTTTCTATTCCTCAACTTCCGACATTCCGATCAAGAATATCAATCAGTTTCTTTCATACGACAAATTCTTGTGCTGTGTTATCAAGCCATACTTGATAATTTAATCTTCATCCCAATGGTATCTCTTTAGAATGGACATATTGAAGACTGGATGAACTTCAGACAAGTTGGGTGGCAACACTAACCTATAAGCCACTAGCCCCATACTTTGAAGCATCTCAAACAAACCAATAAAACGAGGGCTAAGCTTACCTTTTTTTTTCCGAACCTAGTAACTCCTTTCATTAGTGACACTTTCTACAACACATTTTTATCAGCTTGAAATTCCATATCCCTTAAGTTACGGTTTACATACTCTTTTTTGTTTCATTTGGACTCCCAACAATTTGGTTTAGATACTTTTATATTTTCTTGAGCTTCCCTCACCAAATCGAAACCTAAGGGCTTCACATCACCAACCTCAAACTACCCTATAGGAAATCTATATCGCCTCCCACAAAGTACCTCGAATGTTGTCATATCTATGTTTGAGTGATAAGTATTGTTGTAGGAGAAATTAAACAATAGCAAGAATTGATGTGACTGGTCTTTAAGGTCAATTACACATGCTCTCAACTAAGGTTGGCAAGGGGACGGGGACAGTGGGACAGGGAGGGGAATTTGGCCGGTCGCGGGATTGGGGGAATCGGGATTGGGAGGATAAAAATATGTCACATCCCATCCCACTATAAATACGGGATGGGACAGGTTTTGGCAGGACGGGACGGGACGAGACAGGGGATTTTTTATTTTTTGAATACTTATTATCTGTATTGAAGTTAAATGTTTTTAGCTAATAATTTTAAATTTAAATTTAAACTTTTAACTTTCAAAGTTTCAAATTTCAAAATTAATTTTTCAAATTTCAAGTTTCAAATTTCAAATTAAATTTACAAATTCAAGTTTCCTGTTTCAAATTTCAAGTTTTAAGTTTAAATTTCAAGTTTCAAATTTCCAATTTGAGAAGTTTAAATTTGTATTTGAAATATTTTAAAGTAATTTAAACTTGAAATTTCAAATGTCAAGTTTTAATTTTTAAATTAAGTATTTTAAGTTAGTTTAGTATATATATACATCTGTGTGTATAATTGTATATGTTAAAATTAAAATGCAAGACAATAATTTTATAAAAGACTTGAATAAAGCCTTGAAATTTATTCAATAAAATCTAATTGCAACTTAGAACTTAGAAGTTACTGTCACGCCCTGAGCTACCCCCGAGACGCGGACAAGGAACCTAGGTACACAAGTGATCCCAAGCTAACCCTGCCGCGGCATGATCATGAGCACACCAAAGATAATAAGCTGTTGCACAAGCTAAATCATAATTTAAACTCAAAAGATGGGGAATACCCGTATTCTATAACTGGAATATTTGAAAACAATGAGTTTAATACAAAGGAAATATTAACTCAGTACTAAGCTGAAACTAACTATGTTTGAAAATAGCCTCTAAACTGGACTAGAAATACTAGGACAAGCCCTAGCTAAATCTAGCAAAAACTGAAACTAAAAGACTAAATATTGAAAAGAAACTCATGACTATTGTCCTCGGAGAATGAGGATTCCCTATTGAATCTGTTGAACTGAAGATCGGAAATCGATCTATGCGTGATATGAATGATGAGAACCTGAACCTACATCACGAGAAGATATAGCGCACGTATGTGTTAGTACTTGAAAGGTACTGAGCATGTAGGAGAGAATAAAGCTGAAACAAAACATATCTTAACATGATATAGAGAATTCTGAGCTAACTGAATGCAATGATCAATTTATAACATACTGAAACTGAATATTGAGTATACTGATAAATGGTCAATGGAAGAGAGTTTGACTGAACTGTGAGCGCTACTAATAAGAAATAATAAAACCACATGAGATAATGTGGAGTCCGATGTACACGCACCATCAAGAGGACCCAATGTACCCTGCCAAAGGTATAAAGGCATGCTGGCGTGATCACTAGACTAATTGCCCACATAGGGGACTTATAACCTACTTGACTAGTAGTTCTGGGACTATTTGGGTACATTGAACCCTATTCCAACCTCGATATTATGATACTCCCATTGATTATATAGTTAACTGATTATGTCTAAATTTCTGTAAATATGGGATGACTCAAAACTGAACATGCAAACTGAGAATGTAACATTTAAACTGATATTGATGTATTAAAAACTGAGGCATGTATATCTGAAGTAACTGAAATATCTGACCTAGAATATGATTTTCAAGAACTAAAGAAATACAAAGCTAGGGTTCTGAAATTCATGCAATAATTTGAGCAATAACATGAAAATCTGATTTGGAACATATAACTAATTAATTCATGAAGTTTTGTTGAAGTTGTGGAAACGCTAGGTCTAATCATGACATGGGGATCAAAAATCTGACTGAAAACTAGGGACCCAATAGGTGAAAGGAACCCACTAGTGAAATCCCACATACGTGATGATGAAATTCACGGAGAAACACTAGATTTTGGTGCTAAAATTGCTGGAATCTTGTTGCGTTCTTGAACTAGGGTTCTTGACCTTTTTCTCCTTTCTTGCTTCTAATTTTCTAAATTTTGATTAATGATTTGACTTAGGGTAAGTTTTAGTTGTGTTTCTAGGCTAAACTGACTAAGATCTGATGATTCAGGGTCAAAACGATGTATCTTAGGGTTTAAACGAAGTAGAAAAAGACCAAAAGACCCCTGAGTTAATTGTTGTCGTACCAAATGACGACCTGTACAGACGATCTGTCGTTCCATCGATGGTCTGTCATTTGGGTCAAAAGGTAAGGCCTGTTAGATAGGCCTTTACTAAAACGAGCATAACTTTTTACTCAAAGGTCTAATTTTAGCAAAGTCGGTGGCTATGAAAATCTAATTAAATTATCTATATGTGGGTATGTCATGGGACATAGGATTCATTTTGTTCTAAGAGTTATGACCATCTGAAGTTGACCCAACTGTATTTTCCCCCTAACTGTCTTTATATCTCACTACAGTCAGGCCTACAGATCGTAGGTCTATCTACGGGCCATGCTGGTCAATCGTGGTTCTTATCAAAGAGTGGGTTAATGGGGTGTTAATCGACGGACTCAGACTACGGCCCATAGTCTGACCTACGGACCGTTAGTCCGTCCGTCGTTTGACACTTAGTCGAATTTTCTGATTGAAATTGTGTGTGGTTCTGACCCAATCGATGGATGTACAAGACGGACCGTGGTCAGGCTACAGACCGTCGATGGCAATCGTTGATACACCTGCAGATTTTTTTGAAAAAGCTGGTGTTTGGTCTATTTTGGATACGGAGTGTTACATTATCTCCACTTTGGGAACATTCGTCCTCGAATGAAAACTAAACTAGCTTGAATGAGGGAGAGAGCTGCAACCCTGCTACTAAACACTAAGAACTGATTTTCTGACTAAATTGAGTTTTGAGAACATGCAAATACGCTGAAAATACAAGTATAAACTGAGGGAACATGATTCTAAGACTGAATTCACTCATGAATGACTGGAAAACTGAAGAGGAACTATTTCCTCAAGTTGAAGTTGAATCGGAAGGAAAGAGGTGAGGATACTTGGCTTTCATTGATGCTTCTGCCTCCCAAGTAGCTACCTCTACGGACAAACTCCTCAAGAAAACCTTGACTGAAGCGACTTCTTTATTTCTCAACCTTCTAACCTGACGGTCAAGAATCTCAACTGGTACATCCTCGTAAGAAAGACTATCTTTCACCGCCACACTCTCTAGTGGAACTACAGAGACTGGATCACCCACACACTTCTTCAAGAGAGAGATGTGGAAGATCGGATGCACTGCTTCTAATTCTGCTAGCAACTCTAACTCATATGCCACCATGTCAAACCTTTTCAAGTTCTTGTAAAGGCCTACATATCTGCAACTGAGTTTTGTTTTCTTGCCAAATCTTATCACTCCTCACATCTGCATAAGATTTCGGATGACTTTGGCCTATCGTAAGTCTATATCTAATGAGTTGAACTTTATCCATAGCATAAAGGACTAAATCTGGCCCTATCAAAGCTACTTCACCTAATTCAATCCAACCAACGGGAAATCTACATCTACACCCCTACAAAGCCTTATAAAGGGTTATCTGAATGCTTGAATGGTAGCTATTGTTGTAGGCAAACTCAATAAGAGGAAGGTGATCATCCTACCTACACTTGAAATAGATCACAAAATCTCTCACCAGATCCTCTAAGGTCTGAATGGTACGCTCTGCCTATTGGTCTATGGATGAAATGATGTACTAAGGTTAACTTGAGTACCAAGACCTTTCTGAAATGACTTCCAGAAATGAGAGGTAAACTGAGGACCTTTATCTGAGATGATAGACAAAGGAATCCCATGAAACCTCACAATTCATTAATGTAAAGCTTGGCATAGTCCTCTGCCGAATCTGTAGTCTTGACCGCTGAAAAACGAGAAAACTTAGTCATCCTATCAACTACTATCACCCAAATTGAGTCATGCTGTCTACGAGTACGAGGTAACCCTATGATGAAATCCATATTGATCACTTCCCACTTCCAAGTAGAAATATCGATCTCTTGATTCATACCTCCTGGTTTCTGATTTTCTACCTTGACTTGCTGGCAATTGGGCACTTACTCACAAAGTCTGCTATATCCCTCTTCATGCCATTCCACCAATAGACTTCATGTAGATCGTGGTACATCTTAGTGAAACCTGGGTAAATAGATATCTGGAGTTATGGGCTTCTGCAAGGATATGCTTTCTCACTCGCCCACATCAGGAACACACAATCTACCCTGGTAGCGAAGTACACCATCTCTCCCTTGGGAGAAACTTCCACTCGCTGGTTGTGGACTGCATTCTTAAGTTCAAGCAAAATTGGATCACTGTCTTGATTTTCCTTAACCTCCACTACCAAAGAAGATTCTGTCCCATTCTGAACTGTTACACCACTATCTGATATGCTCATATGGTGAACTCCTACACGAGAAAGCCTGTGAACATCCTTCACTAGCTCCTTTCTTTCTTCCTCAACGTGGGCTACACTATCCATATATAATTTACTAAGACCATCTGCTACTAGATTCGCCTTACCAGGATGATGATGCACACTCATATCATAATCATTAGCGAAGATTTAATTCTTTCTGGGTGAACACATATTGAAGGCTCTTATGGTCAGTGAACATATCTACATGAACACCATACAAATAGTGTCTCTATATCTTGAGCGCAAGTACCACTGCTGCAAGCTCGAGGTCATGAATTGGATACTTCTTCTCATGCACCTTAAGCTTCTAGAAGCATACGCTATAACCTTATCTCACTGCATCGACACACAACCTAGCCAACTCTTGATGTATCACAATAGATCACATAACCATCTGAACCCTCTGGTAAGTCAAGACATGAGTTGTAGTTAATCTTGTTTTCAATTCTGCAAATTTTTTTCACAATCATATGACCATTGAACTTGACCATCTTGAGTCAACCTAGTCAATGGTGAGGCTATGAGGAGAATCCTTCCATGAACCTGCTATAATAACCGCTAGACCTAAGAAACTTCTTATATCTACAACAGAGGTAGGTCTGGGCCATTGTTTCACTTCTTCTATCTTCTGTGAATCTACTCGGATCCATTCGCTAGATACATTGTGACCAAGAAAAGCAATTGATTGCAACCAAAACCCACATTTGCTAAACTTAGCAAATAACTAGCATCCTTTAGAGTCTGTAAAATAATTCTGAAATGACTCGCATGTTCTTCCTCATTCATAGAGTAAATAAGGATATCATTAATGAAGATGATAAGGGACAAGTCTAAGTACTGTTGAACACTCTGTTCATCAAATTTATGAAAGTTGCAGAAGCATTGGTTAGTCCAATTACATAACTACAAATTCGTAATGACCATACCGAGTTATGAAGGTTGTTCTAAAAATGTCACTATCTCTGACTCTAAGCTGATGATAACCCGATCGGAGGTATATCTTTGAGAAGTGACTAGCACCTTCAAGTTGGTCAAAAAAGTTATCAATCCTGGGGATGGGATACTTATTCTTGATTGTGACCTTGTTCAACTTTCTAGAGTCAAACATTCTGAGAGAACTATCTTTCTTCTTTACGAACAACACTGACGCAACCCATGGCGAAATACTAGGTCTCATGAAGCCCTTATATAGAAGGTCCTTCAACTGCTCTTTCAATTCCTTAAGCTCTGCTGGAGCCATTTTTTAAGGAGGAATAGAAATAGGCTAGGTATTGGAAGGAGATCAATTCCAAAGTCGATTTCCCTTTCGGAGGGACTCCGGGAAGATTTTGGAAATACTTCTGGAAACTCACAAACTACTGGAACTGACTCAAGAGTTTGGGGTTTCAGAGCTAGATCCTTAGCCTAAACTAGATGATAGAGATAACCCTTAGAGATCATCTTTCTAGCCTTAAGGTAAGAAATTAATCGACCCATAGGCTCTAAGCTACTACCCTTCCATTCTAGGATTGGTTCATCTGGAAACTAAAAACGAACAATCCTAGTTGTACAATCGATTGAGGCATAACATGAAACGTAACCAATCCATGCCTAGAACGACATCGAAGTCTATCATTTCTAACTCTACAAGATGTGCTGAGGTGACTTTCTGAGAGACTATGATAGGGAAATTTCTGTACACCCGTCAAGCTATAACTGGGTCACTGACTGGAGTAGAGATTGAGAAAGGTTCTGAGAGATTTTCTGGACTAACACTAAATTGGACTGCTATGTAAGAGTATAAAAAGAAAGAGTAGCCCTTGGATCTAATAATGCATAAACATCAAGGTCAAGACTCGTTAGGTACTAGTAACTACATCAGGAGAACCTTCCTGATCCTGGGAGCCTGAGGAGCATACAACCTATTCTGGCGCTAACTGCCACTAGTACCGGATGAGTACCCTACTGAGTTGGACGACTTGCTGGTGCTGCTGAAGTTGTAGGCTGAGAGCTCTACCATCATTACGCCTACTTGACCCTGCCTAGAAGAAAAATATCTCAACCTGTGACCAGAATGACCGCACCCAAAACATCCCTCTCTTCCTGCAAGACACTCGCCCAGATGGTTCTTACCACACTTAAGCTTGAAACACTTCCTTAAGATTTAAAGTCGGTGCACTACCCTTCCTGTCATACCTGTTCTTGGAGGATGGAACACTAGCTGGCGAAGGGGTGGGAGCTGAAAACTTATGTTGACTCTACAAGAGAATTCTACCACCCGATTTCTGGGGAATAGTCATAGTTCCCAGTCCTAGCCTTCTTATTTTCCTTAGCAGTTCCCTATGCTTATCACCCTCAAACTGCTGAGCATGAGTCATATTCCTGAGAGATGATAGATGGTCATATCTTCAATTAAAATAGCACTTTTGCACTCAGTTTTCACCAAATCCGACACTCCATACAAGAACTTATTCATCTAAGCCTTGGAGTTAGCAACCATTAAGGAGCATACCTGGAGAGTTAGTTAAACTTGAGTCCATACTCTTAGATTGTCAAGTTACTTTGCCTTAATTTCATGAATTTTTGGGCTTTCGCTTCTCTCAACTCTATTGGAAAAAACCTGTCGAGAAAACATCTCACTAAAAGCAACCACAAGTGATAGGAGCCACATTTGCACCCCTATTATCCTTTCACTGAGTGTACCAAATATGAGTAACAACTTTCAAATGGTATGATGCCAACTCAACCAATCATTCCCAATGACTTGCATACCTCAAACATTTCCTTGATCTCATCAAGAACTTCTGAGAATCCTCATTAGCTTGCGATCCTACGAACTCACATGAATTCATCCTAACAAAGTGACGGACCATTGTTGCTATTGATCCACCATTTTCATTCACATGAGCATGAAATGATTAATCTGATTATTCATACTCTGAGCCAACATCTGTATGACATTTCTGAACTCAGCATTGGAGACTTCCTGATCTAGGACTGGAGGAGTTACGTTTGCATCCTAGCGTTCGCATTCCTACCCTTAGCTTTACGAGGAGGCATGATCTGTAAACGTAGAATGTTAAGTTAGAGTGGAATAACATCATACCTTACACACGATAAGAATAACAAGAAAGTGAAGTTTTCCTAAAAACTTTGTAGCCTCCCTCTCATAGATGTGGTGCACTTCACACCCATTAAAATGACTCTACTTATTGAGGCTTTTCAGACATCCTAGGACTCTTAAACCTAGTGCTCTAATACAATTTTGTCACGCCCCAGAGCTACCCCCGAGATGTGGACACAAAAACCTAGGACCACAAGTGATCCCAAGTTAAACCTGTTAGCATCATCATGAGCATACTAGACATAATAAGTTGTTGCGGAAGCTAAATCATAATTTAAACTCAAAGATAGGGAATACCCGTATTCTATAACTAAGATATTTGAAAACAATGAGCTTAATACAAAGGAAATATTAACTCCATACTAAGCTGAAACTAACTATGTGTGAAAATATTCTCTAACTAGACTAGAAATACTGGGATAAGTCCCAGTTAAATCTAGAAAAAACTAAAACTAAAAGACTAAATACTGGAGAAACTCATGACTATGTCCTCAGAGAATGAGAAATCACCACTGAATCTGCTGAAATAAAGATGGAAATCGATCTATGTGTGATCTGGATGCTGATAACCTGAACCTACATCACGAGAAGATGTGGCGCACGTATGCGTCAGTACTTGAAAGGTACTGAGCATGCAGGATAGAGTAAAGCTGAAATAAACATAACTGAACAAGCACAAAAGCAAGTAAATAATCTGACCATGACTTAGAGAATTCTCAGCTAACTCAATGCAATGACCAATTTATAACATGCTGAAATTGAATTCTAAGCATACTGAAATTGTCAATGCAAGAGAGTCTGACTAAACTATGAGAGCTACTAATAACCGATAATAAAACCACATGAGCTAAATATGGAGTCTGATGTATACGCCCCATCGAGAGGATCCAATATACCCTGCCAAAGGTATAAAGGCAAGCTTGCATGATCACTAAACTGATTGCCCACAGAGAAGACTTACAACCTACTTGGATAGTAGTTCTAGGACTATTGGGTACACTAAACCCTAGTCCAACTCGGTATTATGTACTTTCATCGATTTATTTAGTCAGCTGATTATATCTGAATTTTTGTAAATATGGGATAGCTCAAAAGTGAACATGTAAACTGAGAATGCAACATCTAATCTGATAAACGATGCATTAAAAACTGAGTCATGTATATATATGAAGTAGTAACTAAAATATTGACCTAGCATGTGAATTTCAAGAACTAAAGAAATACAAAGCTAGGATTCTGAAGTTCATGCAATAATTTGAGCAATAACATGGAAATCTGATATGGAACATATAACTAATTAATTCATGAAGTTCTGTTGAAGTTCTAGAAACCCTAAATCTAATCATGACATGGGAATCAAAAATTTGACTGAAAACTAGGGACTCAATGGGTGAAAGGAACCTACTAGTGAAATTCAACATGCCTGGTGATGAAATTCAAGAGAAACACTTAGATTTCGGGGCTGGAACTGCTGGAACCTTGCGGCATTCTGAAATGGGTTCTTGACCTTTTTCTCCTTTCTTGCTTCTAATTTTCTATGTTTTGATTAATGATTTGACTTAGGATAAGTTTTAGTTATGTTTATAGGCTATGTTTATAGGCTTAAACTAACTAATATCTTATGATTTAGGGTCAAAATGACGTATCTTGAGGTTTAAACGAAGTGAGAAAAAGACCAAAAGAACCCTGAGTTAATTTCTGTCGGACCAAACAACGACCTGGACAGACGGTCCGTAGTTTGGGCCTGTTCAACAGGCCTTTACTAAAATGAGTATAATTTTTTACTCGGAGGTCTGATTTTAGCAAGATCGACGACTATGGAAATCTAATTTAATTATCGATCTGTGGGTATGTAATAGGACACCTAATTCATTTTTTGCTAAGACACATGACCATCTGAAGTTGACCCAACTGCATTTCCCCCTAACTGTCTGCTATTTCTCACCTACGGTCAGACCTCCAAAGGTCCATCTAAGGATTGTGCTGGTCATTCGTGGTTCTTATCAGAGGATGGGTGAATGGGGGTTGATCAATGGACTCAGACTATGGACCGTAGTCTGACCTACGGACCGTAAGTCCGTCCGTCGTTCAACACTTAGTTGAAATTTCTAGATTGAGATTTTGGGTGGTTTCTGACCCAATCGACGGATGTCAGGACGGACCGTGAGTCAGGCTACGGAACATCGATGCACCTGCAGATATTCTGGAAAAAGCTAATTTTTTATCTGTTTTGGATTCGGAGTGTTATAGTTACAATTTACAAATACTAGTGTAGTAACTAATATACACAGCAACCTTCTAGGAAGGGTTCTGTTTCAATAATTTCTCATATGTAAAACTAATATTTGTTACAAATATATGATTAGTAACAAATTTTACGCAGCCACCTTCTAGGAAGTGGTTCTGTTTCAATTAGTTCTCATATTTAATCTAATAATATGTGTTTTCTCCTTTAAATTCAATTCTAATTATTTCATCATATCGATGGTGATATCCTCCGGTGTTGGCCAGCTTGCTAGAACTCTTGTGACTCTAATTCATCATCACTATATTCAATTGTCGTTTTGATCCAAGTTGCTTGTTTGGAACTTAACTTTGAAAAATTATTATTCCTCCTATCGGCATTGACCCAGTCTCTAAATAAAATTATTGTTTCCAAACTTTCTTCTGTCAATGAATGTCTATGATCTCTTATTTAAAAACCTTGCCGCACTGAAAGCATCCTCGGATGCAACTGATGAAGCTTGAATAGCCTAGAACATCAACCCATTTTGCTCAAAAATGTAAATGCAACGCTCCGCTCCTCCACCATCCTAATAAATCTTCATTGCCATCTTTGATTTCAATGCTTTCTAAGATTGATCAATATATTCTTCAAAATATCATGGTTAATAGAATAAGACCAAAAACACCTCTCATTTAAGTTGAAATTCGAACTTCAAAATGAATCTCAGATTAGAAGTTGGCGGAATGGTCTGGTGGATCCTTTCACTTGTATGCGTTTGTAGTGTAAACTCTTCTACTTACCTTTGTCATCTAGACCCCTAAACTCACTAAAAAATGATGTTAAATCTCTCTACCATGTGTGTACCTCACTCTCCATTGCATAGATGACATGTCAAATCCATGTCACTCATATTAATACCACGTCATAATTATGAATTATTCTATCTATTTTAAATAAAATATTAAATTATTTCAAATAGTGAAACCCCTATCTTTCCAAAGCTGCCACCATCAACCTTCCTCCTAACCACCCAAACTCCATTTCCGGCCAGCTTCAACCAGCAATACAAAACCTCATTGTTCCGACCTCTATGATTCACCAGTGACCTCGAGGTTCACCAACGAGCAACAGTGAACCAACCCACGTTGCTATTTTATTTTCTCCATTTCTTACCAAATTCTTGAGCTCCAAATCACCGGAAACCAACCACAAAGTCACCAAGGACCCATTTCTCAACCATTTCCAGTTAAAACAATCACCAAAAATGGATCTCGACTTGACCCAAAACACAATTCATGTTTTTCCTTTTTTTCGGCGAACAGCCGCATAACCCAACATTTTCAGACTCGATCCAATCGTGAAATGGCAAAAATTGACCGGAGAAAACTGTCACATGATATACCGTGGTTTCACGGTATAATATAATTAATACTTTTCCTTAAGTTTAGTGTGTCAAAAAGTGTTTTTGTGCTAATTTTTATATAAGTTTCTCTTTGTTTTGCAGGAAATCTGTCCAAAGCTGAATGCGGAGATTTTGAGCGAAGAAATGCAGAAGAGACCACTACGCTTAGCTTATGACGGTCCATAGGTGGCAGCGCAGTGCAGCTGAAAGAAGATGGGGAAATCTGACCAAGTGTGGGGTTACGAAGCTTGTGATGGTCCGTCGTGTCTATGAGTCCGTCCTGCAGGTTCGTCATGAAGTTCAGAGAAGTGATCCCAGTACCCAGATTCCAAGAGTTGAAGTGTTTTGGAATGAAGACCCTCGACGGACCGTTGTGCTTATGACGGTCCGTCATACTTGCCGTCGAGGGAAATGAAGAGAGAAGCAGAAGAAATTGCACAAGTATGGGACGATGGAGTCCATGACGGTCCGTTGTGACCACGACGGTCCGTCGCGAGGTCCGTCGACCCAGCCGCATTTTTGCAGATTTCCAGCAATTAGAATCCTTGTTTAATTAGGTTTTGTTTTTTTTTATAAATAGTTCGAAAAAACCTCGTTTTTGAGGTTAGACTCTGTTAGGTTGACATCATATTATCAGACCCTTGGCATTAGTGTTAGATTACTTGGAGATTTTGTGAGATTTATTACTTTGAGATTCTTGCAAGTGATTTTGGTGATTAATCAAGCAAACTTTCGGATTTTACTCTTTCTCATTGAAGTAAGTACATGAATTCTTATTTAATATATTTGAATATTGTGTTATGACTATGAGTAACTAAACTCCATAACTAGGGTTGTGGGAACCATAGGCAAATAATGAGATAAACCCTAACTAAAATAACAATTCTAGAATAGTCCTTGCATGTATTAATAATTCTTTCGCTTAGAAGTCTTTTTAACGGATGGCCAACGTTAGAACTCGCCTTAATGCTACTTGCCGGACCAAGGAGGTAGATAATAGGAAAAGAATTATTAACATAGATTTAGTGTATACTATCTAATAGGCTACTATTGATTGGTACGAGGTAATAACTTAGTCAAATATCGAATATGATGCTTAATATGAGGTAAGGATAAGGGTTAGGATAGCAACACACGTAGCTGGACCAAGGTGCGGAGTGAGATTTTCTAGATGCCGGACCAAGGATTTAGAAATACATAACTTATCACTTTGCATGCAAGATACTAGGAAAGAATGTTATAGTTAGAATTATCAAGTTATGAACCTGTGGGGAACACGTAAACCCTAGTTACTTTGATTAATTGATTAAATCCAACATTCAAATTGTTAAGTGTCTCTTTCAAGTTCGTTAATTATTTTCACTCATTTAGAAATAGAAACCCCCCTTTATTGTTTTTACTTTCAAGGAAGTCATTGACCAAACAATAGTAATAACAGGTTGAAGTTAAGTCTAGACTATTTTCCTCTCGTGGGAACGATCCCAACCTCACTAGTTGGGTTATTTACTTGACACGACCGCTTTACTTCTTTTTGAGAAGTAAGTTTGAGCGTATCAAATTTTGGCGCTCGCCCGGGAATTTGCTTTTAGATTAACTTGAACTTATTACTATAGTTTAGTTGATATTTTCTTGATTTTACTTTGTTTTATTGTTTTTGATTTATTTTCAGAACTATCCTCTTGTATGCCAAATACACGGAGAGAAAGAGAACCCTTGTTTCACTACGATCACGAGTTAGAGCGTACACTGTGCAATATGAATCAAAACTTGGGAATAAATGATGATGATCCGAACCAGAACATCCCGGCTCCGGTTGATGTTCATGGTCAGATGTTACCCATGCTCCAGGTGAACATCAACGGAGGGGACAAAATCCCGCTCCACGGCCCCAAGCATACTACAGAGGGTATGATAACATAGCAGACTCGGATGGGCCACTTGTCTTGCCCCCTCTACCCACAGGCCACACCTTTGTGGTAACTAGTAGCCTGATGCAAATGCTCACTGCCAGAGGTTTGTTTTCAGGGCTACCTTCTGAGGATCCACATGCCCATATAGCTAAGGTAAGGGCAGTGTGTAAAAGTTGTGTGGGGAGGCCTGATTTGGATCTAGATGTAATAGGTCTCAGAGTGTTTCCTCTCTCACTGACGGGAGAGAGGCTGCTATATGGTTCACTGAGCTCCCATACAACTCAATCTTCACTTGGAACCAACTAAGGGATGTTTTCTTAGCTACCACGCTACTATCCGGTCTCCAGAAACTAAACCACAAGACAGAGTGAACAACTTTGTGGCACTACCAGGAGAGTCAGTTAGTAGTTCTTGGGATAGATTCACCTCATTCTTGAGAAGTGTTCCAAATCACCGTATAGATGATGAGTCACTGAAGGAATACTTCTATCGGGGACAGATGATAACAATAAAGCGGTGTTGGACACTATAGCAGGTGGATCTTATGGGGAATCCCTTATGCTGAGATTGCTGAAAATTAGAGAAAATCTCCCGAAATAACAAAGCTTGAGTACTAGGAAGTCTGATACAGGGAAAACACCTTCGCGGTGCAGTCCACTCACAACCCAGCCACAGATGAGATTCGTGAAGAAAATTCAGATGAGAACTGAGCTTGGTTTGTACTAAAACATGTCACTGGGGGTGCAGAAAAGATAAATGCAGTCAACTACTTGGCTAAACCACCACAACCAAACGATGAGTGTTATTATGAGGAGGATTCCTATGCAGTAAATGAACAGATGGGGGGTTTCGACCAAGTGCCCAAGGCTCTAATCAGGAGAATTGGCGCCAAGGTCAAGGGAACCAAGGTCGGAACTATGGTAACTACAATCGTGAGGGTCATTATGTCCGAGATGGAAACTACAATCGCGACAACAACTTCAACAGGGTTACTATGGTAATAGAAACGACAGGAATGGACCCTATGTTCCTCCTCAAAATCGTGAAGTTACTCCTAGGGATGGTGGAGGTAGTATGTCGCGAGTTGAGGATATGTTGCATAAAATAATGAGGAGGTTCGTTGCTAGTGATGAGCACAATAAAGAGTTGAGGAATGATTTAGCGGGTATTGGGAAAAAAGTTGATACACATGCAATATCGATTAAGCAACTTGAGTTACAATTGGCCCAATTATCTACAACTGTGAACACACGGAAACTGGGCACTCTTCCTAGCAACACTGTCCAAAATCTGAAAAAATGATGGACATTGTATGGCAATTACTACTCGCGGTGGCAAGCAAACCATTGACCCACCTATGCCATCTAATGAGAAAAAGGTGACAAAAGATACTGATAAAGTGGTAAATGTTGATGCTGAATTAGAGGATAACACTGAGAAAGATGTTGAAGTGCCTAAAAAGGTAATTCCTATTCCTAGGCCACCACCCCCATTTCCTCAAAGATTATTGAAAAAAAACGAGGATGGCAAATATCGGCGTTTTATAACAATGTTAAAGCAACTTTCTATCAATGTCCCTTTGGTAGAAGCTTTAGAACAAATGCCCGGTTACGCCAAGTTTATAAATGATCTGGTCACAAAGAAAAGATCGGTCACTTTTGAGGATGATGATAAAATGCAGCATTGTAGTGCTATTGCTAGAAGATCTCTGGTACAAAAGAAAGAAGATCCGGGTGCGTTCATTATTCCTTGTACAATCGGGCTATTACATTTTGTGAAAGCATTATGTGATCTGGGGGCAAGCATAAATCTCATGCCCCTCTCGATTTACAAGAAGTTGGGATAGGGTGACCCAAAGCCCACTGCGACGCGGCTACTGATGGCTGATCGAACAGTAAAATGGCCTATCGGGATACTCCACGATGTGTTAGTAAAAGTGGAGTCATTCATATTTCCAGCAGATTTTGTTATTCTTGATTGCGAAGTCGATTTTGAAGTGCCCATTATTCTTGGGAGGTCATTCCTTGCTAAGGGAAGAGCCTTAGTAGACATGGAAAAGGGGCAGATGAAATTTCGGTTGAACAGTGAGGAAGTGACCATTAATATTTATAGTTCCATGAGGCAGAGTGGTGAGATCCAATCGACATCTGCTATATCCTACAACATCGGTGAGACATCTGAGACACAAATAGAAGAACGTCTAGGTGTTGAAGCATTAGCGGCAATGATAATGAACTTTGATAGTGATTGCATTGAAGAGTATGAGTCATTAGTCGCGGCTCTTGACTGAGGTGATGTTCGGTATAAACCGAAGAAATTTGAGCTTGATATGAAGAATCGTGAGTCCCCACCCGCGAAACCATCTATAGAGGAGGCTCCAAAATTAGAACTAAAAGCTCTCCCACCTCATCTCAGGTATGAATTCTTAGGAAATGGTGACACTTTGCCGGTAATCATTGCATCAGACCTGGATGAACAACAGGTTCAGAGTTTGGTGAAGGTACTAAAAAGGTTCAAAAGAGCTATTGGGTGGACTATTGCGGACATTATTGGGATCCCTCCTGGTATTTGCTCTCATAAAATCCAACTCATGCCTAATCATAAGCCGAGTATTGAGCACCAGAGACGCTTGAATCCTCCTATGCAAGAGGTTGTGAAGAATGAAATCATTAAGTGGTTGGATGCCGGAGTAATCTATCCAATCGCCGATAGTAGTTGTGTATGCCCGGTTCAGTGTGTACCTAAGAAAGGGGGAATGATTGTGGTCCCCAACAAAAAAAATGAACTTGTTCCAATGAGACGGTTACTGGATGGAGGGTGTGTATGGATTACCGTAAACTAAACTCATGGACTGAAAAAGACCATTTTCCTATGCCCTTCATGGATCAGATGTTGGATAGACTTGCCGGAAAAGGGTGGGTTTGTTTTCTTGATGGGTATTCGGGGTATAATTAGATTTCTATTGCACCAGAAGATCAAGAGAAAACCACTTTCACTTGTCCATATGGGACCTTTGAGTTCAGAAGAATGTCGTTTGGGTTGTGCAATGCACCCGCAACATTTCAGAGATGTATGATGTCGATATTTTCTGACATGGTGGAGGATACTATAGAAGTTTTTATGGATGATTTTTCTGTGGTTGGTGATTCATTCGAGCAGTGTTTGACCAATTTATCTGAGGTCCTTAAGAGATGTGAAGACTGCAATTTAGTACTAAACTGGGAAAAGTGTCATTTCATGGTGAAAGAGGGTATTGTGTTGGGTCATCGCATTTCAGAAAAGGGCATAGAGGTTGATCGAGCTAAAGTTGAGGTAATAGAGATACTTCCCCCACCGATCTCTGTGAAAGGTGTGAGAAGCTTTCTTGGGCATGCAGGTTTTTCCTGGAGATTCATCAAAGACTTTTCAAAGATTGCACACCCATTGTGCAAACTACTGGAGAAAGATTGTAAATTTTGTTTTGATGAATCCTGTCTTAAAGTATTCGGTGAGCTAAAAGAAAAGTTAGTGTCTGTGCCTATCATTATTTCTCCGGATTGGAATAGTCCATTTGAGGTGATGTGCGATGCTAGTGGGGTGGCTCTTGGTGTAGTATTGGGACAGAGAAAAAATAAAATCCTTCACCCCATTTACCATGCTAGTAAAGCCCTAAATGAAGCTCAGAAGAACTACACAGTGACTGAGCAAGAACTCCTTGCAGTAGTCTTTGCTTTTGAGAAATTTCGCTCCTATTTGCTAGGTACTAGAGTTATAGTGCATACTGACCACTCAGCATTGAGATATTTGATGGCGAAGAAGGATGCGAAACCTAGGTTGATTCGTTGGGTATTACTGCTACAAGAATTTGACTTTGAAGTGATGGATAGAAAAGGAACTGAAAATCAAGTTGATGATCACTTGTCTCGTCTAGAGTATGAAGCTATGAGAGAGTTAGGGGATAAGACTGACATTGATAATACTTTCCCTGATGAACATGTATTGGCTGCTTCACAAGACTTGATCCCATGGTTCGCAGATTTTGCGAACTATCTGGCTAGTGATATTGTTCCATCAGACTTGTCCTTTCATCAAAGGAAAAAGTTCATGTACGATGTGAAGAAATTCTTTTGGGATGAACCATACTTGTATAGGAGTTGTGCCGACGGGCTTATTCGGCGTTGTGTGCCAGAATGTAAAATATTGAGTGTGTTGGAGGCATGCCATTCCTCACCCGTTGGTGGACATCACAGTGGTATCCGAACCGCTCATAAGATATTACAATGTGGTTACTATTGGCCTACTCTTCATCAAGATGCTCATGGGTTTGCTAAAGCATGTGACAGATGCCAACGAGATGGTGGTATTTCAAGAAAGCAAGAGCTCCCTCTAAACCCCATTCTTGTGATTGAGTTATTTGATGTTTGGGGTATTGACTTTATGGGCTCTTTCGTGAGCTCTCATGGAATGAAGTACATTCTAGTAGCAGTTGATTATGTATCTAAATGGGTCGAAGCAATAGCCCTCGCAAACAATGAAGGGAAGAGTGTCACTGCATTCTTAAAAAATATATTCTCTCGTTTTGGCACCCCAAGGGCCATTATTAGTGATGGGGGCTCCCACTTCTGCAACAGATTGTTCAAGGGGTTATTGGAGAAATACGGGGTTCGCCGTAATATGGCCACTCCTTACCACCCTCAAACTAGTGGGCAAGTTGAAGTGTCCAATCGGGAATAAAACAGATATTGTCAAAAACAGTGAACGCTAGTAGAACGGATTGGTCAAGGAGGCTTGATGATGCTCTTTGGGACTACCGAACAGCATATAAGACTCCCATAGATATGTCTCCATACCAACTTGTATATGGGAAAGCTTGTCATCTTCCGGTTGAGTTAGAGCATACAGCCATGTGGGCTATGAAGAAGTTAAAATGGATTAGAGCGAAGCTGCAGAGCAACGGTCAAATGGGTTGAATGAACTCGATGAATTTCGCCTAAAAGCCTATGAAAGCTCAGAAATATACAAAGAAAAGATGAAGAAGTACCATGACAACAAAATTGAAAAGCGAGAGTTTATAGTCGGGGATTTGGTGCTTTTATTCAATTCCAGGTTGCGCTTGTTTCCGGGCAAGATCAAGTCCAAATGGACTGGTCCTTACTTGGTTACCCAACTATTCCCTCATGGAGCAGTTGAGTTGGAAACTAAGAAGGGTGTGCGGTTCAAGGTGAATGGACAGCGCATAAAAATCTATTTCGGGCATGTTGAATCAGCAAATGAAGTGATCGAGGCATACCATCTTGATGAAGTCTGAGTAATCAAGTGTCCCCAGTCGTGCGCGACATTAAATCAGGCGCTTTTGGGAGGCAACCCAATACTTATCGTCTTTTTAGTAATGGTAGCATTTTTATACTAATGGGTTTTTAAATTTGCAGGCACATCACCAGGAAATTCTGCAGAAAATTACTCGCAGCAGTCACTGACGGACACATCGACGGACCGTTGCGCCTGCGACGGACCGTCGTATGCATCCGTCATACCAGGTACGTTTTTCTGTTATTTTGAAACTAGGTCACACACGACGGAACCAACGATGGGCCGTCACAACTGCGATGGACCGTCGGCGGGGAACCGTCGCGTGATTAATGAGTTATACCCAACCCGACCCGGCTGGACCCTTTTTCAAAATCAGACCGTTTAAACCCCCCAACCCCTCATTTCACCCCATTCATTCATTATTCCTCTCATCTCCCCTCTCTTTTCAACTTCCACATTCCCTCCCACCGATCATTGCCCCCTAAGATTCTCCAACGCCCTAGAGTTATCATCTACTAGTCGGAGCTGCTGTTGTCGGTGTCTACTTTGCCAACTGAGTAATTGTCCATTTGCTTTTTCACCATTTCTAAGGTATGTGTCTCTAAATTTATACTCATTTATCTTGCCTTTTTGTTTACTAGTTAGTATTAAGCTTAGTTCCTCGTCGTATGTTGTTTACTTTAGACGATTCTGTCTAACCTAGGTTACAAATGTTCGAAATTGCCATGTTTACCACCCTAGACATAGGTGCTTTTGCATTGCTATTTTCCTAGGTAGTTGGGTTAGAGACATGTAGGTCCAAACCACTACAAGGTTGATGTGGGTTCATCGGGGATGCTTAGGGTACCCTCACTTCTGTTACTGTTATTCAGAACGAGACCCCGATGACGGACCGTCGTACCACGACGGACCGTCGTAGGGTCCGTTGCAAAAGCCCTAGCACCTGTCCCGATGGAAACATGTTGATGGATCGATGTACTCACGATGGTCCGTCCCGCACAACCGTTTTGGTTGTCAGAGACCCTGTTTCTAAGGGTCTCTCATTTTTTCCCAAGTGTCCCCAACGGAAACATGTGACGGACCGTCGTACCCACGACGGGCCGTCCTGCATGACCGTCATGACGGTCAGAGACCCCTCTCCTAAGGTCTCCATATTTTTTCTCAAGTGTCCTACGACGGACATCTACGACGGACCGTTGTACCTGTGACGGTCCATCCTGCACATACTGTCATGCTAGTCAGAGAGACTCCTTCAGGGTTCTCTATATATACATAGTCTAAAGTAAAACACGACGGACCTCACGACGGTCCGTCATAGTCACGACGAGCCGTCACCAGGCCCGTCGTGTGTTACTGTTTCTATAGCAATGACATACTATTTTCAATGCTTTATTTCGTATGGTTTCGCTTGTCTTGTTTGCCACTACTCGTACTAATATTGATCCTTTGTAGGTACTATGTACTATGGCACCCAAGCAAGACCGAATCTACACACGTGGGCGATCAAAGTCTTTCGCCCCGTCTGCCCGCATGGTCATGGGCTCTGATGATGAGCGTGACCCTGAGTATGTGCCCCCAGGAACTTCCACACCTTCCCGTGCTGCACGTGCTCCCAGAGCCACACCCAAAAAGGTGGCGTCCGGCGTAGTCACTGCCTCCCAGTCTGATGAGGAGCGCACACTGACCGGCACACCCTCTGGGTCAGCAACAAATGACGAAATAGCGTCTGGCTCCTTGGGAGTATCATGGTCCGAGGAAGCCTCTGCTTCTGCTGAGGTTCCCGCACCCGCCATCGCTGCAGCGTCGGCCTCGTCTGATGAGGCTGACAGTTCAGACTCTACATCCGGCTCACCAGCTCAGGTCCCCACTCCAGCCACTGACCAGCACAAACGGTGGTGTGTCGACGGGCAGTTTCAAGTTTACTCCGACGCCAAGTTCCTGACTGATAAAGGAGTGATGACTCGAAAACTCACTTTGGAGCGGCGGGTACTTACAGGGAGTCTCCCGACGATGCCTGAGATCAACAACCTCTTCACCTGGCATCGCTTGGAGTGGACAGCACGTCCGTTGGGATGATACAGCGAAAAGATGGTCCGAGAGTTCTATGCATCTTACGTAGCGACTCTCCGATCACAGATCGATAGGCGGGCTGCCCCCGCTAAACAGGACCCATTAGAGCAGGTCCGAGTTTGGGGCGTACAGGTTGACATTTCCCTGCCCGCCATCCGCCGATTTCTATAAGGCAAGAGTGTTGATGCTACTTGGACCCCCCTCACTGTCGAGTTTGACTACCGCTGGCAGATAGTTAAGGATGGCCATTTCTTGCGCGAGCCATCACTGAGAGAGACCACCAAGAGGTGGATGGCCCTGCACCTGTAAGTAGATGGAGAGGGTGCCGATTGGGTGACTAAGCCGAAGGGGGCCATCAAGAAGGCCAACCTCACGTTCACAGCAAAGTTCTTGTGGCTGCTTGTCCGTCACTGCCTTTCCCCCACAGCTACTGATAATATCGTTACCTGGGATCGAGCAGTGTTGATGAAGGCGATGATAGCCGGATTCAAGGTGGACTTCGCATGGCTTCTCCAGGCAGTCATGCACGAGAGGGCATTCAAGGTCACTACTACCTACCCTTTCCCGTGCATGATCTTTGCCCTTTGCAAGTCCGCAGGTGTGCCCATATGGCACGTAGATTAGCTTAAGACCCCACAGGGCACTGTTGACGTCGGCCTCATCAGAGACGAGGCCAATGAGTTGGATCCACGCAGAGGGCCCTGTCCAGAGCTGCCCCCACTTGCTAATGATCTTGTTCATACGGTAGCCCAGGCCCGCACAGCTACACAGGCGTCCATTGACACTACCCCGGTCGAGTCTATCCCGGGTAGTAGCACAGCCCCGAGCTCCTCTCGCACAGCCCCTCTACCGGCACTGGTCCCACTTGCTAGGGTCCAAAAATTAGAGGCACAAATGGCCGCTCTTCTGCATCATATCCAGCCGTGGATGCAGAAGTCGATTATTGAGTCCGAAGAGCGCCTAGAGAGGAAAATGGTGCAGTTTACAGAGCGGAAGATCGCTGAGGTTAACCAGCGCTTGGACGCCTTTGAGTTGAGGGTGCTAGCCCGACCAGCCCCTCCGGTGGATGTGTCGACCCTTCAGGCTGCAGTCGACAGTTTTTGTGCAAATATCGACACGATCTTAGAGGCTAGGGTGCCGGATTCTGAGGCCCCTTCTGTCGAGCCTGCTGAGAACACAGTGTTGGCGGCCCTTTTTGCTACTTCTGACATTCCACCACCTCCCCTCGAGAGAGTGCCAAGAGGCGTAGGGTCGTCGAGCAGAGGATGAGGCGCGCGTACGGAAGAAGGAGCGCCCGAGAGATAGAGGCTGCGAGGAGAGCCTCCCTTGCTGAGGAGGAGGCGCACAGATGAGAGCATCAAAGTTAGCAGCTGGGGCGTCTAGCTCCCACACTGTGGAGATAGCAGGAGGCACTACTGATAGTGCAATTGTTGCTAAGGACACCACTAAGGGTGTCCAGATTGCAGAGGACGTGGGTTCCGGGAACCAGACCCACCATCTTGCTGATCGACAGCGCTTTGCGCCACAGGTTTGCTTCACCTACCACTCTAGTATTTAGGTTTTTATGCATTGGGGACAATTGCATGCTTTGTTGTTGGGGGTGGGGTAAATGGATAGTGAGTGTTAGGGTGAAGTCTGAATAGCCCAATTCACTATCCTCTTTTGGGGTTTTCTTGCCTGTGTTCTTTTTCACCAAAAGAATGATTACTTTTTCTGTTGAACCGGCATGTTTATATCTTTTGTGCATAGTTTAAGTCTGAAGCATGATTGCTAAAATGATATCCTGACAAACTGGAAAATGATGCATGACTAGGCATAGTAACTGATCATTGTGTGGCTCTAAGCATGACATAGAGTTACACCATTGCATTACCCTAAGTCTTAAATTCGAACTAGGTGTCTGATAAGCTGGTATAGTGATGAGATGTCAAGTGAGTGTGAGGAAAATTTGAATAGTCCACTATTGGTACTGAGCTAGAACTTGCCTTGTTAGTCCTGCTAAAAGTAAGTTGTAATAGACAATTAGGAAAGGATCATAGGCCCTTATTCAATATAGCCCATTTCTAGCCTAAATAAAAGAAACCAAATGAAATTTATCCTTTTTTGATCCAAATAATCTAAGCTTAAAATTAGACCTTTCTTTTTCACCCCAACTGATCTTTTCTGGGAACAATGTGTTGGCCCTGGTCCCTCCTTGGACATGTGCACCTTAGCTTCTGCCAAAAGCATAAGTTGAGGGTGGCTAATGCATAAATAACCTTCGTTATGGTCCTGACCCAACTTTGGGTATTGTGTACCTTGACTCATGGCAAAGCCATGAGTTGAGGGTGGCTATTATGAGGAATGCTCTAGAAAGTGGGGTTGAAAGAAGAAAGAGAGAGTCACTTACACAAATGAAAAAAGAAGAGAAAATCGCAAGGTGAAAGAATATGAGAAACTGGGCGAGATAAAATGATAGAAAGTGGAAGGTTTAGCCAATATTTCAAGGAGGGAAAAAAGTCACTAAAGTATACAAAAACATACCTTACCTGACCCCGAGCCTATGTTACTAGCTAAAAAAGTCCTATTGTGATCCTAAGGGTTGTATAGAGAACTTAAGGCAGTGAAAATAAGGGCAAGCTTATGGCAAAAGGTATGAATGAGTGTGACTTTGTTCTGAGAGCGAGTGTTGAAAAGTAATCCTTATACTCAAACTGAAATTATTGTGTGAAAAAGGAGGATTTTGTTTTAAAGTGAGGACACTAGTTGCAATACCAGAATTGTTAGCACCTCGGTGAGAAATTGAAGAGGATAGGTGTTAGTGCATGGTGAGTCTGTGTCATGTTCTGATCCCACAAAATTCAAGCCTAATAGTGATAACATGCATAGATTTGATGAGATTAATCGGGATTGATAGCCAAATAATTGCAAAGGATAAAACATGGATACTATTGTACAAAGATTGTGTAGTGAGTCATAGTTCGTCGCTTGAGGACAAACAACGAATTTAAGTTGAGGGTGTTTATATACCGTGGTTTCACGGTATAATTAATACTTTTTCCTTAAGTTTAGTGTGTCCGAAAGTCTTTTTGTGCTAATTTTTATATAAGTTTCTCTTTGTTTTGCAGGAAATCTGTCCAAAGCTGAATGCGGAGATTTTGAGTGAAGAAATGCAGAAGAGACCACCTACGGAGCTTATGACGGTCCGTCGTGCTTGTGACGGTCCGTAGGTGGCAGCGTAGTGCAGCTGCTGAAGGAAGATGGGGAAGTCTGACCAAGTGTGGGGTTACGAAGCTTGTGACGGTCCGTTATGTCTATGACGGTCCGTCCTGCAGGTTCGTCATGAAGTTCAGAGAAGTGATCCCAGTACCAAGATTCCAAGAGTCGAAGTGTTTTGGAACGAAGACCCTCGACGGACAGTTGTGCCTATGACGGTCCATCATACTTGTTGTCGAGGGGAATGAAGAGAGCAGCAGAAGAAATTGCACAAGTATGGGACGACGGAGTCCATGACGGTCCGTTGTGACCATGACGGTCCGTCGACCCAGCCGCGTTTTGGCAGATTTCCAACAATTAGAATCCTTGTTTAATTAGGTTTTTGTTTTTTTATAAATAGTTTGAAAAACCTCGTTTTTGAGGTTAGACACTATTAGGTTTGACATCATATTATCAGACCCTTTGTATTAGTGTTAGATTACTTGGAGATTTTGTGAGATTATTGATTACTTGAGAATTTTGTAAGTGACTTTTGGTGATTAATCAAGCAAACTTTCGGATTTTACTGTTTTCATTGAATGAAGTAAGTACATGAATTCTTATATAATATATTTGAATATTGTGATTATGACTATGGGTAACTAAACTCCATAACTAGGGTTGTGGGAACCATAGGCAAATAATGAGATAAACCCTAACTAAAATTACAATTCTAGAATAGTGTCCTGCATGTATTACTAATTCTTTCGCTTAGAAATCTTTTTAACGGATGATCAATGTTAGAACTCGCCTTAATGCTACTTGCCGGACCAAGGAGGTAGATAATAGGAAAAGAATTATTAACATAGATTTAGTGTATACTATCTAATAGGCTAGTATTGATTGGTACGAGGTAATAACTTAGTCAAATATCGAATATGATGTTTAATATGAGGTAAGGATAAGGGTTAGGATAGCAACACACGTAGCCGGACCAAGGTGCGGAGTGAGATTTTCTAGATGATGGACCAAGGATTTAGAAATACATAACTTATCACTTTGCATGCAAGATACTAGGAAAGAATTGTTATAGTTAGATTTATCAAGTTATGACCTGTGGGGAACACGTAAACCTAGTTACATTGATTATTGATTAAAATCCAACATTCAAAGTTGTTAAGTGTCTCTGTCAAGTTTGTTAATTAATTTTACTCATTTAGAAATAGAAACCCCCCTTATTGTTTTTACTTTCCAAGGAAGTCATTGACCAAACAATAGTAATAGCAGGTTGAAGTTAAGTCTAGACTATTTTCCTCGTGGGAACGATCCCAACCTCACTAGTTGGGTTATTTACTTGACACGACCGCTTTACTTCTTATTCGAGAAGTAAGTTTGAGCGTATCACCACATCCACCATTTCTCTTGCCAGTGAGACCATAAACACTTCCCCTCACACGTCTTTGTCTCCTTGCCGCCTCCGTTTGTCGTATAGATCGTCTAAAGAAAATGAAAGAAAAAAATGGTTGAGCAGGGATGGTTATGCTTGAAAAACTAAGTGGGTGGAGTGAAGAAGAAGGTTTTTTTGATTTTTTTTCTTTTTCTTGATTAATTATTGTATTCTTTTATAATTTTAATAATTTTTAATTTTAAATATGGTGCTCAGTTGCTTTTACAGGCGTGTATTCACTCTCTAGCCAACTTAGACATCCAAATATCACATAAGCTTGGTCAATGGTCAGAGGAATTTATTAAATTGTGTTTTATTGAGTCCAAGGGTCTAGATGACAAAAGGGTAAGTAGAAGGGTTCACAATACAAACGCATACAAGTATAAGGTTAACCAGACCATTCCGCCTTAGAAGTTTAACCAACTTCTCTTTGAGTATTTTTCGTAGTTCCATATTTTTCATACATCATTTTGATTCTACTTTATGGTAGACTTATACGTTTCACAAGTTGAAATTTCTTTCGGTAAAATTTATATAGTATCATAAAAAGTGTTAACAAGTGTCTGCACACCTCGTAATTTATATTTAGAATGAAGTAATGTAGTAGTTAAATATAAGTGAGGAATAGGAAAAAAATATTTTGAAACTTTTCAATCCCACCTTCAATTGAAACTCTAAATTTATCTATTTTTTATATTTAGAAAATTGAATTGAAAAAGCACAATATTTATTTATACTGATGAAATAGTAGGATAATAAATTCTAAAAAATATGGTTGTAGCATCATAAAAAAGTCTTAAAAATTATAATAGTTCTTTAGTTTCTTCCCAATCTTCATCACAAATTCTATCTAATGGTCAGCATTATGAGCATTAAACACCATTTTTATGGTCTTTTATTTTATAAGCAACTGAAAGCATTTCGTAAAAAGAATTCCACCTTGTTTTAATATGCCGTGGATTTTTCTAGGTGATAATTCACATAGTAAACAACGTTCATTAAATTCTCTAATTCTAGCAGCTTTTTTAGTATGAAAAATTCAGGCAACGACATATTCAATTTTTATGCAACCACAATCAAATAATTAATACCATCTTGTACAACTAAATTTAATATATGTGCAACATATCTACATAAAAAAACATTAATGTCAATTGGACATAATCTAACTTTCAACATCCTAGCAGCGTTTGTATTATTAGATGCATTATCTAATGCACAAACATTACTTTATCTATAAGCATGTAATAATCTAAAACATTTAAAATATCTGAAGCTAAATATGCACCGGTTTTTTTCTCTACACATTCTTTATAACTTAAGATTCTTTTTAGCAAATTCAATTCTGATCAATCCAATGTGCTGTAACAATTAAATAATCATGTCTATTAACAGTACGACCCATGTTCAAAGTTATAGACGTTCTACTATCTATTATGTTAAATATACAACAGAGAAATTGACAATGTTATCGTGATATTCAAAAAAGTATCAGATTTAACCTCTATAAGCATGATTATAAGATTGTTGAATATATTCAATAAAATTGGAGAAGAAAGTCTGCTGAGATGGAAACAGCTACCCCACAAATCTCCAAGAAGCCTCGAAAAAAAAGAGAATGACAAGTACAAAAAAATCCAGGCATAACCTACAAAAAATTTGTAGAAGCAAGGGGTGGGACCAAACCATACGGTACTCAGCAAGTACACCTCTAAACACAATCTAAGGGGATGAAATACGGGTACTCCTGCCACCCCCACCGAACCTCCACAACTACAACCTGCATTAAAATCTACCCAACCTAACAGCTCACAGCTTACATAGCACGTAGCTCAACAACAACACCTAGCCAAATTACTTATCCACAACAACAACACTTTATCAATTAAATATCCTCAACAACAATACTTCAACAAATTATATATCCGCATTAACAACTTCATTATTGATCAATCACAAGTTTCACAGAGAGGCAATCAGAAGATCAACAGAACACGATACCAAGTTCACTAATGATAAGTATGTGCAATGCAATGGAATGCAATGTCAAGTATAGTGATGCATGTCTGACCCAGTGATACACACCCGCTGTCTCTCAGTCCGGGACCCATGGGGGACAT